>JBAKBP010031258.1:0-24664 GCA_037953745.1 Lithodes maja | reverse complement strand
ACTATAACTAATACTATGACTACTACTACTATAACTAATACTATGACTACTAATACTATAACTAATACTATGAATACTAATGCAATAACTAATACTATGACTACTAATACTATAACTAATACTATGACTACTAATACTATAACTAATACTATGAATACTAATACTATAACTAATACTATGACTACTACTACTATAACTAATACTATGACTACTAATACTATAACTAATACTATGAATACTAATGCAATAACTAATACTATGACTACTAATACTATAACTAATACTATGACTACTAATACTATAACTAATACTATGAATACTAATACTATAACTAATACTATGAATACTAATACTATAACTAATACTATGACTACTAATACTATAACTAATACTATGACTACTAATACTATAACTAATATAACTAATAAGGGGAGGTGTGGTGGAGTGGTCTTGCCACTGGCCTGGTAATCCAAAGGTCCCGGGTTCAAATCCCGATGTATCAATGGGAAGATATTATTGGGATGGAATTTGTGCTGTACCTAGTATCAGTGCATTACCACAAAGCCCACCGAAACGTCAATAAAATACCCTCATTGTTCCCTGATTAAATAGCACTGTATGAATATTCCCATATTCAAAATATGCTATTGGGGTGCAATGCCTGGTGAGTTATCTGCTCAACAGGTGGCGTTGTGTGTGTGTAAGTGTGAGAGTCCGAGTGTAGAGGGTGAGACAGTGAAGCACGGGAACGAGATGGCTTCAGAGATGGGGTCGTTTCGGGCCATGAGTGAGCACCGTGCCTCATGTGAAGGCAAGATGGCAGGTGCTCGTTGTACTCTACGTGCTTCACATGTCTCACTCCCTAGACTGGAACAAGACCTCACGGGCTTCACTGTTCATTGTAAAGCGGTGAATGTTAAGGCTCTCAGCCTATGCCCGAGAGGAAGTAAGTTGAAAAAAAAAAAAAAAAAAAAAAAAAAAAAAAAAAAAAACTATGACTACTACTACTATAACTAATACTATGACTACTAATACTATAACTAATACTATGAATACTAATACTATAACTAATACTATAACTAATACTATGAATACTAATGCAATAACTAATACTATGACTACTAATACTATAACTAATACTATGACTACTAATACTATAACTAATACTATGAATACTAATACTATAACTAATACTATGAATACTAATACTATAACTAATACTATGGCTACTAATACTATAACTAATACTATGAATACTAATGCAATAACTAAGACTATGACTACTAATACTATAACTAATACTATAACTAATACTATGAATACTAATACTATAACTAATACTATGACTACTACTACTATAACTAATACTATGACTACTTCTACTATAACTAATACTATGACTACTAATACTATAACTAATACTATGAATACTAATGCAATAACTAATACTATGACTACTAATACTATAACTAATACTATGACTACTAATACTATAACTAATACTATGAATACTAATACTATAACTAATACTATGACTACTACTACTATAACTAATACTATGACTACTAATACTATAACTTACTAATATAATTATACTAATACTATATTAGGGGAGGTGTGGTGGAGTGGTCTTGCCACTGGCCTGGTAATCCAAAGGTCTCGGGTTCAAATCCCGATGTATCAATGGGAAGATATTATTGGGATGGAATTTGTGCTGTACCTAGTATCAGTGCATTACCACAAAGCCCACCGAAACGTCAATAAAATACCCTCATTGTTCCCTGATTAAATAGCACTGTATGAATATTCCCATATTCAAAATATGCTATAGGGGTGCAATGCCTGGTGAGTTATCTGCTCAACAGGTGGCGTTGTGTGTGTGTAAGTGTGAGAGTCCGAGTGTAGAGGGTGAGACAGTGAAGCACGGGAACGAGATGGCTTCAGAGATGGGGTCGTTTCGGGCCATGAGTGAGCACCGTGCCTCATGTGAAGGCAAGATGGCAGGTGCTCGTTGTACTCTACGTGCTTCACATGTCTCACTCCCTAGACTGGAACAAGACCTCACGGGCTTCACTGTTCATTGTAAAGCGGTGAATGTTAAGGCTCTCAGCCTATGCCCGAGAGGAAGTAAGTTGGAATATAGAAAAAAAAAAACAAAAAAAAAAAAAAAAAAAAACTAATACTATGAATACTAATGCAATAACTAATACTATGACTACTAATACTATAACTAATACTATGACTACTAATACTATAACTAATACTATGAATACTAATACTATAACTAATACTATGAATACTAATACTATAACTAATACTATGACTACTAATACTATAACTAATACTATGACTACTAATACTATAACTAATACTATGACTACTACTACTATAACTAATACTATGACTATTAATACTATAACTAATACTATGAATACTAATGCAATAACTAATACTATGACTACTAATACTATAACTAATACTATGACTACTAATACTATAACTAATACTATGAATACTAATACTATAACTAATACTATGAATACTAATACTATAACTAATACTATGACTACTAATACTATAACTAATACTATGAATACTAATACTATAACTAATACTATGAATACTAATACTATAACTAATACTATGAATACTAATACTATAACTAATACTATGACTACTAATACTATAACTAATACTATGACTACTAATACTATAACTAATACTATGAATACTAATACTATAACTAATACTATGAATAATAATACTATAACTAATACTATGACTACTAATACTATAACTAATACTATGAATACTAATACTATAACCAATACTATGACTACTAATGATATAATTAATACTATTAATACTAATACTATAACTAATACTATGAATACTAATACTATATAACTAATACTATAACTAATACAATGACTTCTATAAAAAATAGTCAAACCATTTTATGAAGTCAGTTCTCTGGCCACGGATTGGCATCGCTGGATCTTCCACTTATCAGGTGTAATTTGATACCACATAATGATAGCTTTTGACCTCTCTCTCTCTCTCTCTGTCTTTTTCCTTCCCTTATTTAACTTAGTTCTCATTATTAATGTTTTTTAATACAGTGATGACGGCCAGGTGATTTTGTTAAAATTAGGAAGGACCTCATGAGAGAGAGAGAGAGAGAGAAAAAAGGGTAGGAGGAGGAGAGAAAATATAAAAATATAATACAAGACTTATAAAATATTAAGTCACTTTAGGTGTGGTCTTGTGAGGAATATGGAAATGCCAAACGTTTACATTGTTAACAAAAAAAAATCGTTATATTACCTATTAACAATTTAAATGTAGCTTTTAAGACTCAGTATACTGTACATACAAGTATACAACAAGAAAGGCTGTATGGCTTAAATCATTATTGTCTTTTTGAGGATATAAACACTGATTTTGTACACACACAAATATACACACACACACACACACACACACACACACAAACACACACACACACACACACACACACACACATCTATGCATGATGGATCATGTGGATATTGAATACATATTTTAACTACTCTCTCTCCCTCTCTATTTGTCTGTCTCACTGTCCGTGTCTCACTATTACTCTCGTTCTCTCTCCCTCTCTCTCTCATTAGGTCCTTCCTAATTTGAACAAAATGAGAGAGAGAGAGAGAGAGAGAGAGAGCTGATGAGTGTGAGGTCCAGCGGTGCCATCTGTGGCCAGAGAACTGACTTCATAAACTGGTTTGACTATAGTACTATAACTGACAATAATAACAATAGTCATAATAAAGGGGAACACTGTCAGTTAGCCCTTCAGTACCGGTAACGTCCTTTTCATTATATTCTCTCATTTGCTGGACGATTCTGTGCGGCTTAGGAAGGACCGCTAACAATTAAAAGCTAAACACTATTTCTATTAACCTTTTTTGCTGCCACAGATCCTTCTTAAGCTAAGCAATAACACCTAAATATAACTAGAATATAAAAAGAAGGACATCGCTGGTACGGAAGGGGTTGTTGTTGTTGTTGCTGTTCCCCAGGCTGTCTGGCCGAACAGCCCCAAGGTCCTGAGCAAGGCCAAGGCCATAAACTCTCACTTTGTTTTAGAATATATGTAATCTGATACTGTGAATCCGATATAGTCCGTTTATATTAATCAGGTCACAGCTATTTACCACCAACTTCAATAACTAAACAAAGACTAGAGTAATCGAGCTATCATTTCTACCATTGGGGAAGAGTCAGCCAGGGAATAGGTGTGGAAATCTACAGCCCATTTGTTCTAGTCCATTTTTTCTATATTTATTTATTAATTTAATCATTTATTTATTTATCTATTTATGTTCTGTTGTTGCTATGAATTCAGGTATTTTTCAGTTGATTTTTGTTTAGCCCCTTTCTGGATGATAAATAATTAAACCAAATATCATAATGACCCACAAGGCGTCGGCTCCGATAGTGTTAAGGGTGTGAGTGTTGCTTTTCTTGGATTCCCCCCCCCCCCCTCCTTGTGTTTAGCCCCATTATTTTTTAGATTATAAGATGTTCACTCAATTAGTTTGTCGATTTTAAGACCTTTCGCCTACTTTTTGTATCAATGTTAAGACCTTTAGTGCCATTTAGGTTTCGATTTGTTCGTGGCGAGCGATAGCGAACATGTAATTTTGGAGGAACCTCCTTTCGGCCGGGACATTTTTCTACTTAAAAAATGTACAAATTAAACTGGAAGGGGGATCTTGAAGACTTGTTTTTAATCTTGGTGGATGCCTAAGAAGGAAACTAACGTAATAATGAATTAATAAATAAATAAATAAACAAACAAATAGATAAGAGGTACCCGGTAAAGTGAAAACCTTGCCCTGTTATGTATTGTATGTGAGCCGGTACCGTCACGTGGCTGACCTGGATTCCGGATATGCCGAGGCTCAGTTGGTGGTGTGAATATTTCCGCGGCTGGTGGTTTGTGGAAGTTTAATTGGTCACAAGGGAGGAGTGGCCAGCTGTTGGCTCTTTGGTGAAGGCAAAGGTCAATACAAGTGCGTATATCGCTCAATAGTGATAACATAGGTATATTTTGATATATATATATATATATACATATATATATATATATATATATACAGTATGTGTGTGTGTGTGCGTGTGTGAGGTACATGGATAGCTAATCCTATGAATTTAAGCAAATATATTATAATTAATGCATTTTCTATTGAAGCTGCCGATTTCATGTAGATATCAGACCGTGACATGAACTAATTAGTCAATGGATAGTCAACCAACTATTATCAACATCACATTTCAGATTCCGGGTAATTGAAACAATACAGTCATTTACTCTGACAAATACAAATGATACCATTCGTTTGGGTAAATAATACTCCAGGTCATGGGTAGGCTACATATCATCAACATGTTTGGGTAAATAATACTCCAGGTCATGGGTAGGCTACATATTATCAACATATTTGGGTAAATAATACTCCAGGTCATGGGTAGGCTACATATTATCAACATATTTGGGTAAATAATACTCCAGGTCATGGGTAGGCTACATATTATCAACATATTTGGGTAAATAATACTCCAGGTCATGAGTAGGCTACATATTATCAACATATTTGGGTAAATAATACTCCAGGTCATGGGTAGGCTACATATTATCAACATATTTGGGTAAATAATACTCCAGGTCATGGGTAGGCTACATATTATCAACATATTTGGGTAAATAATACTCCAGGTCATGGGTAGGCTACATATTATCAACATATTTGGGTAAATAATACTCCAGGTCATGGGTAGGCTACATATTATCAACATATTTGGGTAAATAATACTCCAGGTCATGGGTAGGCTACATATTATCAACATATTTGGGTAAATAATACTCCAGGTCATGGGTAGGCTACATATTATCAACATATTTGGGTAAATAATACTCCAGGTCATGGGTAGGCTACATATTATCAACATATTTGGGTAAATAATACTCCAGGTCATGGGTAGGCTACATATTATCAACATATTTGGGTAAATAATACTCCAGGTCATGGGTAGGCTACATATTATCAACATGTTTGGGTAAATAATACTCCAGGTCATGGGTAGGCTACATATTATCAACATATTTGGGTAAATAATACTCCAGGTCATGGGTAGGCTACATATTATCAACATATTTGCCCTCTTGGTAAGATAGGGGATGACACATTATTAGAGTATTTTCACGTTTTGTACACACATAATATAATTATAAGTAAACACTAACGAGTACACATGAAAACTAACATTAATTAGAACAAACACTTTTCTGCCTGACCGTCCAAGTGTGAAGCATAAATATAACAACATTGTATATACACAATTCTAATTAATGTCAGCCAGTGTGCAAGAACAGTATCGTATTAAATATAGCCAGACCACCGATTAAAACAATATTGTTGCCGTGTGACTTGCGTTATACATATTCCAACACAACTGTAATTGGCGTAACATGAACCATTACGAGGATGAAATGCATATTAATTAAGGGGAGGTTTCCACTTGAGGGATTTTTTTCTTGACTCCTTTCTCCCTCATGTTTAGCCCCATTGCTTTTCTAATTTTAAGACGTTCTCCCCATTATTTTGACGATTGTAAGAACCTTCGACCCATTTCTGTAAATTTTAAGATCTTTCGTGCCATTTAGGTGTCGATTTTATCCTGGCGAGCGATAGCGAGCCTGTAATTTAAGAGAAACCGGCTTTCAGCCGGGACATTTTTCTACCGAAAAATGTACAAATATATCTTGAAAGGGGCTCAAGGGGGTGTAATCTTAAGCTTGATGGATATCTAGAGACCAAACTAAAAACCTCCCCTTAAGCTAAGCAAAAACTAAAATAATAATAATAAAAATAATAATAATAATAATAATAATAATAATAATAAATACATAATTATGCACGCTTTTGCCTGCCCTTTGATACACCTTCATCCTATTATGAGGTGTAATTAATAAATGATGAACACATATTTTAACAGCTTAACTTGAAACATTATGAGACTACCATAAAACAGTAATTAATGTTGGACCGAATGTTCATGTCTCACTTTTCTGTCAACTCTTTGTAAACCCCTTAGGGATTGTGTCAAGCTTTAAGGGGGGGTCACCCGCTTTTTTTATCTCTTTTTCTATTTCTCATTTGCTTTGGCTTGTATCCATTCGACCCCATTCAGCCTACTGTTTTAAGACATTTATCCACATTCAGGAGTCGATTTTTTCCTGGCGAGCGATAGCGAGTCGGCCTTTTATGGAGAAATTCGGCTTCGCCGGAGTAATTTTTCTATCGAAAAATGTACAAATTTAGCCAGCTGTCTAAATCATTATCCAAAATATGATGGCTAGCTATCACTCGCCATGTATGCATTAACACGTGGATGGTGCTAAACGTCTTAAAACAGTAGTCTGAATGGGGCCGAATGAATACAACCCAAAGAGAGAGGGAGAGAGAGCGAAAAAAACGAGGTGGGCTCCCTTAAGCAGTTTATTCTGGCTCTCACTAGACGATTCTAATTAGCTTCGTAAGGCTCTCGTTGAACGAAAGGGGTATAGACATGTCTCCGTCAATCCTCCGACTCCCACAGTTCCCTCATACACTAAATAAGCTCGTCTACTAATAGCCATAAGGAGGGAGAAAAGCGTCCATTATCTTGAAAGTGTTAAGGGGGGTGACCTGCTTTTTTACTCTCTCTGGGTTGTATCCATTTGGCCTCATTCAGCCTACTGCTTTAAGACGATTAATCCCATCCAGGTGTTGAATTATACCTGGCGAGCGATAGCGAGCCACAATATTTTGGATAATGTGTTAGATAACTGGCTAAAAGTGTAAATTTTTCGATAGACAAATTTCTCCGGCGAAGCCGAATTTCTTATATTTCTGATTTCAGATCTCAGATTTCTAGCGATTTCTCTCGCTATCGCTCACCAGGAAGAAATAGACACCTGGATGGGGTATAAATGTCTTAAAACAATAAACTGAACGGGGCCGAATGGATACAACCAAGAAAGATAACAAAAAGCAGGTCAACCCCCTTGATAAGACGTCCCTCGGGCAGTTACTATGGCGTTCTATGTACCCTGATACCGATGCTGCCTAACATTCTGCATCACATCTCTGCTGGCTGATTATGCCTTTAATGTTCTGAAGGTATCAAGAGGGTATGAACAAGGTATATACACACATCAGGTATATTGATGTTCTGAAGATATCAAGAGGGTATGAACAAGGTATATAAACACATCAGGCATATTGATGTTCTGAAGGTATAAAGAGGGTATGAACAAGGTATATAAACACATCAGGTATATTGATGTTCTGAAGGTATAAAGAGGGTATGAACAAGGTATATAAACACATCAGGTATATTGATGTTCTGAAGGTATAAAGAGGGTATGAACAAGGTATATAAACACATCAGGTATATTGATGTTCTGAAGGTATCAAGAGGGTATGAACAAGGTATATACACACATCAGGTATATTGATGTTCTGAAGGTATCAAGAGGGTATGAACAAGGTATATAAACACATCAGGTATATTGATGTTCTGAAGATATCAAGAGGGTATGAACAAGGTATATAAACACATCAGGCATATTGATGTTCTGAAGGTATCAAGAGGGTATGAACAAGGTATATAAACACATCAGGTATATTGATGTTCTGAAGGTATCAAGAGGGTATGAACATTGAACAAGGTATATAAACACATCAGGTATATTGATGTTCTGAAGGTATCAAGAGGGTATGAACATTGAACAAGGTATATAAACACATAAGGTATATTGATGTTCTGAAGGTATCAAGAGGGTATGCACAAGGTATATAAACACATCAGGTATATTGATGTTCTGAAGGTATCAAGAGGGTATGCACAAGGTATATAAACACATCAGGTATATTGATGGTGATTTATCTATTTGTCCTTGTATTGCACGGCTTCATTACCTTTAACCCCTTTAGCACGATGACGCCTTTTTAACTTTATTTATGACTATAATTGGACGATTTAATGCAGTTAAGAAGGATCTATGTTTTGTAGAGGGTGTATTGAGATCGTATATATCGGGTTGAGTCCTAAAGGTTGATTATTATCTAAAACAAACCCTTTCAAGACAGGGGCCCCTTTCAAGATATATTTGTACATTTGTCGGTAGCCAAATATCCCGGCCGAAGGCAGGTTCCTCTTAAATTACAGGCTCGCAATCGCTGGCCAGGACACAAATCAACACATAAATGGCAGGAAAGGTCTTCAAATTGACAGAAATCGGGCGAAAGTTCATAACATTGCCAAACTAATGGTGCTAAAGATGAGGGAGAAGGGGGTCTAGAAAAGCGACAATTTGCCCTTAAATACATCCAGTTATTATAGTAGCTAATATAATGCAAACTCAGCTGTAGAAGGCATTTGTTCTGCATATTTATATATATGACCGGAATTCACAACTCAGTTTGTCGGTGCTAGTAGGATTTTAAGGGGAGATGGGTCGTTTTTTTTTGGACCACTTTCTCCCTCGTGTTTAGTTCCATTAGTTCGGCACATTCGGCACATTAGTTTGGCAATTTTAACACCTTTCGCCTTAATTTGTTGTCAATGTTATGACCTTGCGTACCATTTACTTGGCGAGCACAATTGAGCATGTAATTTTAAGAGGATCCGGTCTTCGGCCGGTACATTTTTCTTGCGAAAAATTTACAATTTGATCTTGAAAGGGGATAATGGTTGCTTGTTTAAGCTTGATGGAGGTATAGCGAGGACACTAACAATATATATGGATTACTGAATAAATAGAAAAAAACCCAGGCCATCTTCCCTTAAGTTGAATATCATCGAGAAAGCAATACAATAACAATGAAAGTCCCGCATAATATAGTAACACGTCCCTGCCTGGCCTTTGTTTCGCTTGCACCCATTTGTGAGCTTCGTGTGTCGGATCAATAGGGCCACATCTTACCCGATCATTAATTCACCGAAGCTGGAGAGGGACCGCGAGAGCCCTCCACCCACCCATAATCTGACACTAAATGCATGGAAGGGGTGGTAAAGGGATCCCAGTGTAAAGCCTCATATCTCCAAGTGATAGTCTATGCAATTTTTGCAATCGTGACCCAGTGAGAGTTACACAGAGTTACACAGATACTCAGACCACACAGACCTTGCGGTCCCAACTAGGTGGTCCGGCCTTAATACTACTAGACAGGGACAGTAAATAATGGAAGAATAGGACAGTAAAGTAGAAGGCTCTCTCCCCACCATCCGCCTAAAAAGCCATACCGGAAAATAGGAGAGAGAGAGAGAGAGTTTCATATATGTTTATATAGATTTAAATAGATACACTGGCCACACAGACCTTACGATCCAAACGAGGTGGTCAGGACTTAATTCTAGTAGAGATGGCATATCCGATAGAAAAGGAAGGAAAGGACAGAAAAGAAGAGAGAGAGAGAGATTTTCATATATTTGTATATAGATTTACATAGATACTGACCACAGAGACCTTACGATCCAAACGAGGTGGTCAGGACTTAATTCTAGTAGAGATGGCATATCCGATAGAAAAGGAAGGTTGAAGGAAATGATAGAAAAGAAGAGAGAGAGTGAGAGATGTACAATTACATAGATACACTGACCACGCAGATTTTATGAACCCAGTGAAGAGGCCAGAACTTATGTCTAGCCGAGAATATCAAATCCCAATACGGACGCCCATGGTTTTATCCGAATTATCTGATTAGTGGCCTGAAACGAATCACAGTTGTTCATTGAGACGATTAATCCATTCAGTACCGGTTACATCATACTTTGGCAATTATTAGACGATTATATTCAGCTAACGAAGGACGTATACTCATTTAAAGGCTACAGACTATCTCGAATAATCGTTTTAGTTACCATGTAACCATCCTAAGTTTCATAAAATCCTCTAAATGTAGCTGAAATCAAATATAATACAAATTGCCTGTACACAAAGGGTTAAGAAGGTCTTTATTTGCCCGCCGAATGCATCCAAGCTCAGCAAGTAAAATGTTATATTTAATTCTCCTGGTGTCTCTGATAATTATGTATTGGAATGGTAACTTTGCTCTGTTTCTAGCTGTCAATATAATTTGGAACAAGAGTCAGACCACATGAGACCATATACTAGAAAGTGGAATAAAAGGATAGTTTAAAGTAGCACGTTCACTCCTCAGCCTCCACTCCCTCCGGCAAATTACCATACCAAAAGAGACTAATACTAATACATACATTTGCAAGCTTATATTAACGTCAGAAGTAATTTGTACAGTATATGGAATAATTGAACATCAGCAATGTACATAGTAGTTAACCGTTTCAGCACCATGACACCTTATTAACTTTGATTCTGTCTAAAATTAGAATATGTTATGCAGTTTAACCCTTAATTAGCGGCGCGCAACATAAGTCGAGTTAAATAAAGCTGGACTATGTGGCGGCGCTCGACATATATCGTGTGGCAATTTCAGCACGTAATGTGGCTGAGAGAGAGAGAGACAAGTGGTGGCAGGAGAGTAGCGAGCGTATGACTGCTCCCGACCACCGCGGCGAACCTACTGACACGAATCCCACCTCCTCCCTCCCTCTCTCACTCGCTATATACGGAATTGTATGGGGAAAGTGCCTAATTACATGCTTTTTGCACTCGCGTTGCACGGTTATTGCAAGAAAACTAGCCATCATAAAAGGATCGTTATGGTGTCATTCGAAAGCTCTGTTTATGCCCTTTCAGGGATAGATACTTGTTTTACGTTCTGGGTCTTATTTAGGCATGAAAATGATCACGTAAACAGCCCTATTTTGGCTAAAAACACCCCGCTGGGCGGTACATATAAATAAACCGCATAGGCCGCTCGTAAGGTGTTTAAGAAGGACATATGTTACTAAGGAGGTTTATTGAGATCGTCTTTACCCATTTGAGTTGGAGAGGTAGAATATAGACTAAAGAAAATCGTTTAATGGTAACCAGAATATAAGGAAAATTACGTTATGGTGATGAAGGGGTTGATCGAAATTGATAAATATAACAGTTTTTCTTCAGATACCAGCCAGTTCCCTTGGCAGTCCATGTTTGTTTGTAATAGCATATGAGTGGCATATATTTACTTCAGGACGTATAGCAGTGCCAAGCTTTATTGTGACACAGATTACCCTTTCAGAACGATGGTGCCATTAATATTTTAATCAGGATAGAATTACACGGCTTTACTCAGTTAACGAGATATCTTTTTATATGAATTAGGTAAACAATAAACTCCTGCATTTCATTCCAAATTTGAATAGCATTGTCAGTAAATGGTAATAGCGTCAAAATATTGAAAGGATTTATTATCGAAGTTTTGGACTGTATTTAAGCGTAGCATCATGCTGTATACTATATCTAAACAAAAATTCGCCCCTGTTCTATAATCTTGTTAACAATATTAATATATGTGCAGTTGGGCCTACAAATTCCTGGTATAGAATACCATTTATTTACAATAGATTTTGTTTAGGTATCATGAGAATATACCTTACTTACAATCAAGAATTACAGTCTTAATTTATGCTTTGGAGAATCAAATGTTTTAATTTCTAACTCTGTTTTGATATATAGCAATAATAACGTAAATGTAAGCGTTTGTGTGTGCAACTGTACAGTCAGCTGGTACATTGATTGTCAGTATGATTTATTAAGTAACCTGACGTGGGTGTAATCTCTCTCTCTCTCTCTCTCTCTCTCTCTCTCTCTCTCTCTCTCTCTATGTGTCTCTCTCATATGTATCCTTTATGGAAGGCTCTCCTATCTCTTATATAATTGTCTTTTGAACACTTTGCAGGGATCGTAAGGTATGTATGGTCCGTATACCAATATTAAACATACATCAAGTTTTTTTCACACTCTTCCTTGTTTATCCAAAATGTTTAACTTTCTGTAATTATTATGTTCCTCCCAACAACCAACCATACTCCTAAAATCGATTAATGAAATTTACAAACACATGTGGCAGTCCGTGGATTCGAACCCAGGATGCTCACACCGAAAATCAACACCTTATACATTGCACCACGAAGACAGTTAAAGGTTGGTGGACACTGCCTACGATTTATTATGCAACTTCGAATCCTGCATATCAATCTAAGCATATACACACATCCCAACTGCAACTCACTTAGGCTATGCATATGTGAATGGAAAGAGCAATTAATGGGGCCTTAACCACTTAGGGAAGTCCTCTCGATAAATTACTCCTGAACCAATATCAATTATTATGTTCCTCCCAACAACCAACCATACTCCTAAAATCGATTAATGAAATTTACAAACACATGTGGCAGTCCGTGGATTCGAACCCAGGATGCTCACACCGAAAATCAACACCTTATACATCGCATTTAAGATTAGTTGGCCTTACTTGAATACAGGCCTGTCAGCTTCTCTGCGATCGTAAGTTCTGTGTTGTCTGTATATCTATAATTTCTATTGTTTCTCTGCTTTACTATGATTGTTTATAATTATGCTATAATTTGTTTCCATCTTCCTGTAATTATGGATTGTAATCTGTACTAACAATTAGATATGAACACCTCGTTGTGATCATGTGGTCTATATTATCTGATAGTTATGTACCTCTCTCTCTCTCTCTCTCTCTCTGTCTGTCTGTCTGTCTGTCTGTCTGTCTGTCTCTCTTTCTCAGGAACATTTAATCTCCCTTCACCTGTCTCATTCCGTCTTTGTTCCTCGCCCTATTGATCACTGTCATTTGCATTAATCTCGTCTTCCCCCACCAATTTCTCTGACGCTGAGAAACTGAAATTGTTTTTTTATAGGATCGTATTTTCGGCAACTTAATGTAGCAGTACTAATTCATAGACCCCAATATTTTATGAAGGCTAAATATGAACAGGTAATACACAACATATATTTATGCTTTATTAAACGGTGAAACATGCACTATATAAATCACTCTCTCTCTCTCTCTCTCTCTCTCTCTCTCTCTCTCTCTCACTTAAATATATATATATATATATATATATATATATATATATATATATATATATATATATATATATACATACCGGTATATATATATATATATATATATATATATATACAGTATATACAGTATATATGTATTATATAGGTTTTCTTTTCTACTTTGTCGAGAAGTGCTGTGTGAGAGGATCCTTCCCACACATGAGAACAATACTCAATTATAGGGATGCACTGTGCTCCTGCACAGAGCAAGAAGCTGTGCAGGGGTAAAGAACCCCTGGAGGCGGTTGAGCACACCAAGCTTCTGGGAAGCTGTTTTAGCAAAGGTGGTAATATGGTCTTTCCAAGTGAGATCAGGAGAGAAAAAGATTCCTAGAATACTGAGAGAAGATGAAGGAATGATTCGTGTATTGTTGAAATATAAGGGATAGTCCTGTGGAAGTTCCTTACGGGTAGATAAATGGAGAAGTTTAGTTTGGAAGCATTGAAAGTAACAAGATTTTCTCTGACCCAAATGGAAATGGTGGTTAGGTCAGAATTTAAGTGTTTTATGGCAGCTTCGCGTGATTTGTTGAGTGCTTGGGGTTCTAGAAAACTAGTTGAATAGTGTAAGGTAGAGTCATTAGCATATGAATGGATAGGACTGGAGGTACAGATGAGAAGATCATTAATGAATATTAGAAAGAGAATTAGAGATCGGACAGAACCCTGAGCAACACCGGAGTTGATAGGTTGAGGAAGTGAACGATGGCCGTCCACAACCACAGCTATGAATATATTATATATACAGTATATATATAAATATATATATATATATTGTTATGCCGGGTTGTAAATCAACTCTCTTCAATATTATCGCTTTATAAATCCGGGCTTCGGATACTTAGATTTGGAATATGCTCAAACAGGAACACATCGAACTTCGTGAATATGATAAGTATTAACTCAATCTGGCAATCAATAACACAATAAACACACAGGATAGTTTACACACTTGTTTATTCAAATGGGTATAGAATACATAGTATGGGGGTACGAACTCCACTATTATATAGAATAGTAAGTAAGTATCATGTGACTGGAGAGAGTTGAATAAGTTTTACTCGCTAGTGAAGTTCAGTTTGTCACTTACATAGTAATCGAAGAGAGAAAATACGCAATGATGGGCAGATACATTTATACACAAACAAGAATAACTGACAATAATACATATGTGAGCCAAGTGTCTAATGCGAAGTATTCTGACAAAGGTAATGTAAAGTATGGAACTTATCGCTCAGTTGCGCGTGGGTCTGCGCGGTGGGCAAAAGAAATTAAGTCGCGCTCAGGTGAGACTTCAAAAGGTACCGCCCTGGGTACTATAGGTCAGATGGACTAGGATCCTTGAAAATAACAGTTCACTTCAATGCGATAGAAAATCAGGTAATAAGGATATGAATTCTAATTGACTCTAGGAAGGAAGATAGTTTAAATCTGAATTCAACTATCTAAGAGTTATTGCGAATAATCTCTCACACGAGACACGAAAAATAATACTCGATCATAGATGAGGTCAAATTACATGGGTTGAGGAACTCAGATTCACAGTAAATATAGTGACTGAATCGGAAAAGATAAAATATAATTTAATATAGATTGGAATAAATTAACCAACTACTTAAGAAACGCAAATGAAAGAGCGTTGTAATATAGCTTAACAAAGAGCTATCTTGAATGGGTGTACTCGACGAAGTTGCACTTAGGAAATACCATGTATGGTGGCATGAAAGGAGTTTTGAATAAATTAACAAATTCCTAAAAGAACGCAGAACTATGTAGCGTTGTATTATAACTTAAACAATGGTTATAATGAATGCATTACCAGAAGAAGTAATACAATAATCAATAGCCAAATAATAGGCGGAATCGATCAAGGAATGTACAATCTGAATTCCTAGATTGGTGTTGAAAGAATTACATGACCCGGGTAACGTATATATATCATTAGATTATTCACAAGAACTAATAGAAATCAGCTATTTTGACAAGAAATTAATTCTAACTCAACGGAAAGGGGTCTTTACTTTCGAGGGGGGGGGGGGGAGGGATACTACGATAAGTATTCTCTGGCGATAGTTACACGGATAAGATAACCCAGAATTGGGCGTAGGTTCTAGGTATACTGAACTTAAGAAGGGAATCGATCCACGTTACACACTTCACTTCGACTTGGATACACAAAGAATAATAAGACATAGGAGTAAAATCTGAGAGTATTCAACTAAGTAACACGTGTAAAAATGACTATGTAACGTACGTACAATCAAGGGTCTGAAGGATGAAATACAAATTATGGTAACAATATCTCGTACTTATTGAATCACGGTACGGATCAAAGTTATATAAATCTTACACAGGTATTAGAGAGTCAAAATAGATCTTAGGCACAGATCTACAATTAAATGAAATAGAATACTCGCATATTCTATCTTACCTTCACAACAATAGCCACAAATTATAACACGCAGAGACACTTAGGTTATGGGGTAGAGGTAGGCTGGACGTCAGGGGGAACTGCCTCTCTCACGGGTATAGGTGAAGTTGGTTCCGGGCTCCTCTGCACGCTCTCGTTCTGGTTGAGTCTCAATACCAATGTCTACCCACAACCGGAATAACCAGTGGAAGATAGCAATTGTATTTGCTAACTTCCTTCAATTTTAGTCAGACTATATTCGGCTTACTTTTAGAACTCAATTTGGTCTATTTCGAGATAATAGGGACATGTGTATATTGTTGTTTTTGCTATTGCGAAGGTAATTCTTAATCTAAAAATACACTGCAGTTATTTATATAAACACAAGGAGATTCTCGATCTCTCAATATTACCCTCTTGTTTCACAGGGTTGTATGGTTGCATAATTAATTATTTTCTGTTCATCGTGATATCTGACTTTTCTTAGTCTGCAGGCCCAGTGTTTATTACTGATCACTTCATTTGCACTATTCCCAGTCTTCATGTGAGGTACTGTAGAGGGGGTTCTGGAGTTCCCATTTGTGTAGATATTTCAATGGGTTTTGGTGAGGAACTTGCATACAATATTCCTCACTGTATTACAAATCTGGCTGGAACTGGTTACATGCCTTGGTCGTTTGTCTCTGGCCCTGCCATTGGTTGAGCAGGGATCCCTGTGATTGGTCCGGGCTCGAACTCCTTTTGCGGGCAGACTGGCCTAAACTCCCGGGGATTAGAGCATGGGTAGATTTGGTAAAAGGGGCAGGCTGACCTATACTCTCAGGGATTAGAGCATGGGTAGGTCTGGAAAAATAGGCAGACTGATCTACTTGGGCAGGTGTTAAAGCATGGGACACTGGTCTTGTTCTATTTTCTCTCTTCTTCTCTTGATGTTGTCCTTTCCTGGTCTTCTTGGTTTCCTTAATGACAGCTATTTCGTTCTGGTAGGCTGCTCCTTTCCCTGCATAATCAGGGTGTCTGCTGTCACAGCCTTGTGCCTGTAGTCCAACCCCGTCATCTCATATATATATATATATGGTATAGGGAATCTCACTGGGCTGCAGGGCGGCAAAGGTTTTACTAGTGAGCAACCTGGGGATACAGCCTGGTGTCGGAAAATATCTGGGAGATGTCAACGGTGAGGTCTTCTTGGTTACAACTTGTTTCATAAATGAGGGTTTTATTGGTTGGTGACACGAAGGTGTTGGTTGATGACAAAGCAGTGATGATATTTGACACACCTCGTGACTCATAGCTTGTTACATCTGTGAAAGAATTCTTGGTAAGTAACATGATAGTGATAGTGAGCAACACAATATTAATATTTCTGGTGGGTAACTAAGGCGTGATATGCGTATTAATTTGCTTATATATGTATTGTTTCATAATTTCTTTTTTAGTTTTCTCCCTAGACCTTTCTCCAGCTTACACAAAAGACCCCAAGACTCCCCTTCAAGATAAATTTGTACATTTTTCGAGAGAAACATTTCCCAGCCAGAGGCCGCTTACTCCTATGTTACAGGATTGCTATTGCTCGCCAGTAAAAATATCAACGCCTAGATTGTACGAAAGGTCTAAATAATGACAAAGATATGGGATGAAAGGTCTTAAAAATCGCCAAACTAATGGGCTGAACGTCTTAAAATCTGAAAACTAATAGGGCTAAACATGAGAGAGAAAGCGGACCAGAAAAACGAACCATCCCCCTTTCAATGGCTTTGTAAGAAGGAACCACAACAACCAGGGGCCCTATTTGTCCGGGGTTTGTTTGAGGGATAATTGGTAATATAGCTAACGATAGAGATGCCAGATTATCCATATACCTTAATATTTGTTTTACAAATTTTGTTGGGCTACTGTACATAGTGTAGTGTAAGAGTGCAAGTGCAATCATTAAGCTAAACAATTACCATAAAACATGCATACGAAATACAAAAACTTCATTATTTACTGTATAATAATATTATAATATATGAGTCTCCGATAAAGATTCATCATACACTGAAAAGTCATCTACTGAGAGACATGGAAGGGTGTGGCTAGGCTGAAGGAGGGAAAAAAGGTCCTCAGTATCTGTGGCATTTCTGGAGAACTATTAAAAGTCGAGGATGAGGACATGATCCATGGGTTGCATGCAGTCCTGTCTGCTGCCTAGCAATCACTCCCCTTGACTGGAAAGAGAGCTTAGGGACTAACCGGACTGCAGCAACTACCGTGGTGTTATATTGCTCAGTGTGTCAAGGAAGGTCTTTGCTTAAATATTTATTACTGACGTGAATTCGGAGTCACCTGATAAAATGTCGGAGACCTGAGCACACCCAAGAAGTCGACGAATGACCAAATCCTGGTGTTCCAGGCCCTTGTGGAATGCTGGCTTGCAGATGCTAATTGCAGCCTATGTCGATATCAAAAAGGCATTTAGCTTGGTGCATCGGGAGACACTGGGCTATCAGCAGCATTTATTGATCTGGTGTCCAGACGTTATACAGGAACATGCCATATGTGGTGGACAGGTTTTCTTTCCTCTTCTTTCTGGTGAACTCAGGAGTGCCGACTCTGCCAGCAACGAGAGGATTTGACAGCAAAATTGGATGAAGCCCACAACAAGATCAACACCCTCACCAGGAAGCTGGAATCACTCCAAGAGTTTGTAACACTCAACGTTGGAGTATCACTAACTCCAATTGTTTCAACTCCAGCATCCACCACCGCCCCAACGTCATCTGCCAACAATCCAACACCTGCAGTAGACACTGCAGCAGATGCTTCTGACGAACCTGAGCCGACATCAAACCAGGACAGCCGCCCTGTTCACCTTAGTCTCTCCCCCACTCCTTGTGCAAGAAGCCTGCTAGCACGAACAGTACCAACCCCTCGCCCCCGTTCTAACCACTCCTCTCCCCGACCTGTACGTAGAGTGCCGCCACCACAGGTTTCCGGATTTACACCAGTGAGGAACGGTGCACGGCCAACGCAGAAAAGGTCTCATCTACCAGTCACAATGTCAAACAGATTTGAGATATTGGTAGAGATGGAAGACGAACCAGAGGAGACCAGGCTCGTTGGGGGATTCCATCGTACGAGGACAGGTCGAAGAGTTCTGCGACAGAGTCCCAAATCAACGAAAAAGATTTTGCATCCCAGGAGCTGGACTGGACGACATTGTGGAAGCCTTCGAAGATACCACAAAGGATGCAAATGAAAATACCCTTTTTGTCATCCATGCTGGTTCAAATGACGTCATGCGCACCAGATCCGAAGAGTTGATGGAGAAATATCGCAAGATGATCCAGCACTACAAAAACAAGTCAAGGAATATCATCATCTCAGGCATTCTCCCCAAGATCGACGCACCTGACAAATTCTACAACAAGGCCTTCAGCACAAATAGCCGACTAAAATATTTGTGTCTGAGGGAAGAAGTTGAATTCATCAACCTCTGGGACAACTTCTACAACCAGCCTACTCTGTTCCGCAAGGATGGCACTCATCTATACCCTGTGGGTTCAGCACGCATGGGTCGTCTCCTACACGAAGCAGTCCGCAGCCATGGATCAAAAAACGCCATCCGAGAAGAAGCAGCAGTGACATAAATCATCCAACGCCAAGAAAAAAAAAGAGGCAACCGAGGACCACCAGCGATAAGGACCGAAGACAGCGAGGACCGAGGACAGCCATGAACATAAATGTAGATCCGACAAGAACCAAAAATATTATTAAAGAGCGTTCCGTGAGTTCTAAAATAACAAATTTAAAGGTTTTCTATGCAAACGCTCGTAGCATACGCAATATATTTTCAGATTTAGAGGAGCTAGTGTTTACAGAAAATTATGATGTGATTGGCATAACAGAATCTTGGCTCAATACAGAAGATAGAGACTTTTTAGCAGAGTATTCACTTCCCGGTTATGTAATGTTTGAGAAAAGCCGAATAAATCGAAATGGAGGTGGCGTTTTACTTTATATCAAAGAAAGTCTTAACCCTACCCTCTTGTCAAAACCTCAAATTGTGAACGTCGACGCATCTTTTGTGCTAATAAAGAATAATAAAGGTACAAAAATAATACTTGCATTAATATACAGACCTCCAGCTCAATCAGTGCAAACTGACCGAGAAATTTACGAACAAATTGCAGATGTAAGTAACTCACAAGATACCGTAATTTTTGGCGACTTTAATTTACTTGTGACCAAGTGGGGCGATACTCTTACTTCACACTCCGGACATGACTTGTATACGAACTTGCAAGAGAGTTCGCTTTATCAATTTGTTCGAACGCCAACCCGTGGTAATAACGTTCTTGACATTGTACTTGCAACAAAAGAAGAATTAATAGAGAATTTGAATGTTGGTGATGAATTCAGTAACAGCGACCATCGTACGATAACTTTCACTTTAAAGTTTACTAGTAACGAACCAAATAGTAGCATCGAAAAAGTCCCTAATTTCAAGAAAGCAAAGTTCCATAAACTTAGAGCTATGTTTAAAGAAACTGACTGGAGCTTTTTAATTCACAATAACGACATAAATACATCTTGGAAGTTATTCGAAGCCACTTACCTAAAAGCAGTGCAAGACTGCATACCATCGAAAATACGGCGTCCAGGCCATAATAATAAGCCCAAATGGTGGAATAAAGATATTTCAAACTGCCTGCTTGCTAAAAAATTTGCTAATGATAGATTAAAATCCTCACAAAATGACGAAGAACGGCTGAAATTTGTAGAGTTACGACGCAAAGCCAAAAAGTTAATTAAGCAAAGTAAAAAGACCTTAGAGTTACATATTGCGAATCAAAGTAAAACAAACCCGAAAGAATTCTATAGTTATATCAGAAAGAAAAAAGTAGTTACTTCAACTGTTGGACCGTTAGTCGATGAAAATGGAGAATACACCAAAGACGAAGTACAAATGAGTAATGCCCTCAATACCTTCTTTGCATCAGTTTTTACAACAGAAGACCTCAGTGATATCCCTACACCATCGCCGATTCAGAGTGATAATTCAGATGTTCTAAGCAATATCACCGTTACAGAGAGAGAAGTATTGAATTGTTTAGATAAACTCAAGGTAAATAAAACGCCTGGACCTGATACAATCTCGCCTAGAGTTCTAAAGGAAGCTAAGGATGAGCTCTCCAAACCACTGACATTACTATTCAATAAATCCTTGCAGTCTGGAACTATGCCCGATCAGTGGAAGCTAGCCAACGTAACACCGATATTCAAAAAAGGCAGCAAATCCCTAACCAGTAACTAACGTCCAATTAGCTTAACCTCAGTTGTATGTAAAATGCTAGAAACGGTCATACGAGACAGACTCGTAAATCACTTAGAGGAAAATAACATACTTAAAGATACTCAACACGGCTTTCGTAAAAAAACGTTCCTGTTTAACAAACCTCTTAGACTTCTTCCACGATATCCTCAACCTCTACGATGAGAGTAAGGCTGTAGATATTATATACCTTGATTTTCAAAAGGCCTTTGACAAAGTTCCCCACAAACGTTTACTGCTAAAACTAAAAGTGCATGGAATACAAGACGGTGTGTTGAAATGGATAGAAAATTGGCTCAGCGACAGAAAGCAAAGAGTAGTCATAAACGGTAAGGCATCTAAATGGACCAATGTAAGTAGCGGGGTACCCCAGGGATCGGTACTAGGACCAATTCTCTTTCTAATTTACATCAACGACATAGATGAGGGTCTCACCTGTACAATCTCAAAATTTGCTGACGATACAAAAATTGCAAATAGCGTACTCTCAAAAGAACAAGTTGACGATATGCAACACAATCTAGATAAATTGTCATGTTGGGCCCAAATTTGGCAAATGAGTTTCAATGCGGATAAATGTAAAGTACTACATATCGGATACCTAAATGAGAAAGCAAACTATTCGATGAATGGCACTCAGCTTAAGAATGTAAACAGAGAAACCGATCTGGGAGTAACAATATCGAGTAACCTAAAACCGAGTCAACAATGTTCAGAAGTTGTTAAGAAGGCAAACAAAATAATTGGCTTTATAGGCAGGTCATTTGAGCATAAATCCAAAGAAGTTATCCTAACCCTTTACAATTCCTTAGTCCGCCCTCTTCTGAAATACTGCGTTCAATCCTGGTGCCCTTATTACCAAAAAGATATAAACAAGCTAGAACGAGTTCAACGTAGAGTTACCAAAATGATACCTAGCCTAAAGAACAAACCATACGAAGAGCGTCTTAGATAATTAAATCTATTTCCTTTAACCCAGCGCAGATTAAGAGGTGACTTAATTCAAGTGTTCAAAATCATCAAAGGCATCGACAATATGAACTGTAGTAAGTACTTCACTATCGACCAATCTAATAACACGCGGGGAAACGGTTGCAAAATTATTGGTAAATCTTTTAACTCACACGAATCTAAGAATTTCTTCTTCAATCGAGTTGTCAACTTGTATTTTGGAGGACAAGCAACCTAGAAGGGTCACTAGATCTGTTGTTGCTTGATTTTCTTTGTACTCCTTTGTACTCCTTTGAGACAGGGTAACCCTGGCAACAGCTAGTACCACCACATGTCACCCCCAATTTGCAATAATTAAATAAACCATTTTTAATTGATTTTTTATTTTATTTAGCCAACCAAAATACATACAATAATATACAATAATACAATAATGTTCTGGCTGAGCCTTTAGAGAGTGAACTCTCATATAAAGGCACCTTATTTATTAACACTCAAGTGTTCCTCAGTATTAAGTACTTTGAAATTATTTTATGGTTTAGCAATTAAAACAAATTAAGGTAAATACATAATTCTATGGAAATGCAGCATAAACATATTAGACATAATGGACACAGACAAACAAGTTTCCCATTAACAATTATACACAAATACACTCACTCACACCTACATATATACTCAATATAATTTATGCATTCATCCCTGCACACCGATAGCCCGTCTTCACACATTAATATGTATCTTTACATAAACACTAATCATCTTGCATTAGATATTACACATTAACATGATAGATTATAGTACATACACACATACACCAATAAATGCCTCCAACCCTGCCGGGACCCGACCCACTGCCCACCGTACCAACGTCAATGGGCGGCAACCACCCGGTCACTGTACCGTACACACCATGACCAACGATCATCCAACGGACCGTGGACCAAATCCCACGGTCATAGAAACAGTCATCTATGTAACTGGTGTACACTTGCCACACATACCAAAACATAGCACCTGCACGTATAAACGCTCGCACCCAATGAATACACACACATATTTCAATAAGTACATACCAACATATACAGATACCGTATACATGTTTAAATATTCACCTACGAATATACACACTATCATAATAATTGTGCGTATCGCACATGCGCATATGTATACATACTTTCACATACATATACTTATACACCCATAATCAAAACACCCTTTCCATTTACTATACTCGGATTCATATTATGAACATACATCTACACATAGTATATGCTTATAATGTACATATTTAACCTGCATGGTTACAAAAACTATTGATATTTCATTAACATATGACTTTTTAATGATTGCTTAACCCTTCTTTAGCGGCGCGCAACATAAGTCGAGTTAAATAAACCTGGACTATGTGGCGGCGCTCGACATAGGTCGAGTGGCAATTTCAGCACGTAATGTTGCTGAGAGAGAGAGACAAGTGGTGGCAGGAGAGTAGCGAGCGTATGACTGCTCCAGACCACCGCGGCGAACCTACTGACACGAATCTCACCTCCTCCCTCCTTCTCTCACTCGCTATATACGGAATTGTATGGGGAAAGTGCCTAATTACATGCTTTTTGCACTCGCGTTGCACGGTTTTTGCAAGAAAACTAGCCATCATAAAAGGATCGTTATGGTGTCATTCGAAAGCTCTGTTTATGCCCTTTCAGGGATAGATACTTGTTTTACGTTCTGGGTCTTATTTAGGCATGAAAATGATCACGTAAACAGCCCTATTTTGGCTAAAAACACCCCGCTGGTGGCTACATATTATAAACCGCATAGGCCGCTCTTTAAGTGTTAAAGCTTACTTGCTTCCCTTTTCCCGTATTTCTTGAGGAAGTTGGTTCCACAC
>JBAKBP010031257.1:0-24664 GCA_037953745.1 Lithodes maja | reverse complement strand
GTGCGCCCTTGTATTGAGTATTGTTCACATGTGTGGGGAGGTTCCTCTCACACCGCTCTCCTAGACAAAGTTGAAAGGAAGGCCTTTCGTATCATTAACTCCCGTCCACTCACCAACTCTCTGCAATCTCTCTCTCTCCGCCGCAATGTTGCATCTCTCTCGCTATTCTATCGCTACTATAATAACCAGTGTTCCTCAGAGCTATCCCAGTGCATACCACCTCCTTTACGTAGGGCACGTGGTACCCGTCTTGCAACTCAATCCCACCCCTACTCTGTGCAACTCTCCAACCCAAGAGTGAAACGTTACTCTCAAACTTTCTTCTACTCAACATCTGAGCTCTGGAACTCTCTCCCAGAATCAGTCTTTCCCTCTTCCTATGACTTAAATTGCTTCAAACTCTGTGTGTCCAGGCATTTTGGCTCGAACGTCCCTTGATTTTGGCCCTGTCACTCTTTCAACTATGGGGGAGGCACTCGCTATAGGCAGTTATGCCTTTTGCCTCCCTCAATCACATAGAAAAAAAAAAAAAAAAAAAAAAGGCAGGGAGGGTTTTGTGGGGGCGCTCGTTTATGGCCTTGGCCTTGCTCAGGACCTTGGGGCTGTTCGGCCAGACAGCTTGGGGAACAACAACAACAACCAGTAGCTCTCAACCAGTACCAAATCAACCAATACAGTTAGGTTAGGTTAGGTTAGTACTATATTTTGGCATTGGTTTGGTTGGTCTGGGTTAATTTGGCACTGGTTGAGAGCTACTGGTTGAAATAGTCTACTGGTTGAGATGACATGGAACCAAATGAAACGCGTCGCCTGGAACACGGTACAGATCCTCCTCGATTTACGATTAGGCTAGATTTTTGGAAACCTGATCTTAAGGTGAGACTGACCGTTTGTTTGGTCTATTATTTAGTTTACTCATATATTTTTCTAGTGTCCTCCCTAGACCTCCATCAAGCTTAGAAAAACACCCCCTAGACCCTCCTTCAAGATAAATGTGTAAATTTTTCAGTAGAAAAATTTCCCGGCGGTTCCTCTTAAAATTACAGGCTCGCTACCGCTCGCCAGGAAAAAATTGACACCTAAATGGCACAAAAGGTCTTAAAATTTACATCCACTCCCATGATCAAGCCCATCGACTCATTTAACCCTTTCTGTACCGGCGCCGTCTTTTTCATTTTATTTTAGCTACAATTATGTGATTTTATGAAGCTTAACCCTATCTGGTGCAACGTCTTGGGGGTTATTTTGGTATTTTGCTTAATTATTATTGAGGGTTTTTATTGTTTTAGACATCTTCGAACAATGTGTTTTTAGTTTACCCCGAGACTTGGAAAAACGCCTCTCCAGACCCCCTTCAAACTAAAACAACTCCCCGACACTCCCTTCAAGCTAAATGTGTAAATTTTTCGGTAGAAACATTTCTAGGCCAAAGGCCGGTTTCTCCAAAATTGCAGGCTCGCTATCGCTCGCCCAGGAAAAATCGACACCTTATTGAGTTGAAGCATCATAAAATCGCCAAATTAATGAGATGAAACATCTTAAAATCTCCAAGCTAATGATGGAGTAAAACTGGGAGGATCCAAATTGGACCGCCCTGCACCTAATAGGGTTAATCCGCAGCGCTACCATAGACATCGGCAAATATTCTCTAATCTATCTATCTATCTATCTATATGCTCAGGCCCAATCCCCACTATTATTTTTTATTTTCTATTTAATTCTATTTTATTATTTGTTTTTCTTTATTCTCTAATACTGAGCCAATATCGCTAACGTCGCGCTACATTTGGCAGTGCTACATCTGTCTAGCGGGACATGGCTAGTATCCCTCAGTGTTGCGGCCGCCTGACTGGAGAGTGGACGGGGGCCCTACCACGCTCCCGCTCACTCGGACTTGTGTCTACAGGCTTTAAGGGGACATGGGCCGGTTTTCTGGACCACTTTCTCCCTCATGTTTAACCCCATTAGTTTTCAGATGTTAAGATGTTTGCCCCATTATTTAGTCGATTTTAAGACCTTTCGCCCCATTTCTTCGTCAATATTTAGACCTTTTGTGCTATTTAGGTGTCGATTTTTTTCCCTGGCGAACGATAGTGAGCCTGTAATGTTGGAAGAACCGGCCTTCGGCCGGTAAATTTTTCTACCGAAAAATGTACAAATTAATCTAGAAGGGAGATCTAATGGATGTTTTTTTTTTAAATTTGATGGAGGTCTAGGAAGGAAGCTAGAAAAGTAATGAATACATGCAAAAATTGCCAAAAAAGTGAACCATCCCCCCGTAGGAGCCTGTACATTGCCATGGCGTTCGGGAACGGTGAGCTTTGCTCAACAAACTCGTCTACTATACCTTATAAGCAAAGCGACGATGTAGTTTCTTCATGGCCTTATAGTGTTCCATAAGGTCCTATTGTTTGGGCAAGCGCTAGTGAGCCTAGATTCTTTGTTAGTGGCCAAGGTTAGCCAGGTGTTACAGCGAGCGATAGCGAGTCTACATCCGTTGCCAAAAAAAAAAAAAGGCTCGCTCTCGCTCGCCTAAAATTGTCTGCTAAATCAAAATCAAATCAAAGGCTCAATATCGCTCGCCTAAGATCGTCTGCTAAAAAAAAAAAAAGAGCTCGCTATCGCTCGCCAAAAACCTCATATGGTACCTAATAAGCGTAGCGATTTTGTCGTTTCTTGCTCGACTTATAATGTTCCATAAAGTCCTATGGTCCATCCTGTAACTGTTTGGGCTCGCTATCGCTCTCCTAAAATTGTCTGCTAAATCATAATCAAATCAAAGGGTCGTTATCGCTCGCCTAAAATCGCTTGCTAAGTAAAAAACAACAAAAAAGACTCGCTATCGCTCGCCTAAAATTGTCTGCTAAATAAAAATCAAATCAAAGGCTCAAAGAATTCACTCGTAGATTAGGCTGTTAATTCTGTGTTATCTTGATAAGGTTCTGTGTGACTCACTGATGATGATACAAAATTTAGTGATTCATATATCTCTAGGAATAATATGTAAAGGAGGTATAGTAGCTAGCTTCAACTTGTGTGATATAATTACTTGTCTCAATAACACTTAAGACAGATATCAGTTATGGCGATTTAGGTTTTGTTAATAATCACAAATACTAAATTAGAATTGATTTCCCTCGAGCCGTAGTCCCAATAGTTAAGACTGTCTCGCTTCTACAATATTAAACTTGATGGCAAGAATTATTATATGAACGGGGTCACCTAGCATTAACTTCACTGATATACAGTACTTTAACCCGGGAACTGCGGGAAGACTCTTTAGAGTTCGGCCGGCGGACTGCGGGAAGACTCTCTGGAGTAAGTAAAACTAAAAATCAACTTTTTACATCGAAATTTTTTTTTTTTTTTTTTTTTTTTTTTTTTTTTTTGGCCCCTGGGCCATGCAAAATCTCAGTCCTCTACCTCCCCTCCTTCCCCACTTTCCTCCTATTCCTCAGTTATCACCTATTTTCCCTATTATTCCCTTATTCTGAGGTATATTTTCGTGCTAACATTAGCGAGTTGCAAGCAGGGTGTTGTCATCACTGATGGCCATCGAGTGCAAGAGAGAGAGAGAGAGTATCGATCGACTGTGTCTCAGTGGCCTTGGGGGAAATTGGCGGGAAAGGAGTTTGCCTCACCCATAGATTATACAACTCGCGGGCTATATCTCCGATTTTGACCATCCAAACGCTGTTTTCACTCGTTTTATTGTTGTTTCAGGTTAATACCTTTATAATCAACCCATAATAGGCGCATATGGATAATTATTAATGCTATTAATGGTACAATGAATATTTTAGTGACGAAAAACCTCAAATACGTCAGCACAGGGGGACGTTTTCATTTACCCCCGTGCGCACTTCAGAGGTTAACAACACGTTAGCATAGCAATCACTTTGGTCGTAGAATAGTATGGATTGTAAAGCACAGGGAAAACACTTTATCATAGAATATATAGTATCGAGGCACTGATACTAATTTAAGAATTTAAGCACTGGTTGAAGTATCTTCTGGTTATCTTGAGGCACGACGTTAGGGGTTAACAGCTGCTGCTCCTTGGGCCGTCCAATGTGTCCGGTAGTGTGAAGAAGGTTACAGATGGGCTAATGGGTGTGGGGTCTTAAATATGGTTCCGTAACTATGTGGAATACAGTTGGTCACCATATCGAACTAACGCAAGTATTCTGAGCCTATAGCTGTAAGCAAATACTTGACTATTCTGACCTTTAATTAACCGGTGATGAAGTTCCGATATGTTACTCTTGAATGGGGGTTTTAAATGTAATGTTTCAGGCAGAGCCCGGATTAACAAGACATCGGACAAACGCAAGGTAGTCTAGTGAAGTAACTTTCTTAACAGTCGCTAACCTTTGAAAGAGCTTCAAGGAACTCGGCGGTTTTAAAACCTTTCAGTTACCAATCCTGACCCGGCTGAACTTGGTTCCCGGTTCCTTATTCCTTATTCGGAAAATTTAAACTCTGGGCTATATCTTCTATAATTTTCGAGGGGCGGAATTCAAACATATCTCAAACGGAAGCTATATGTATAGACTTTCCATTGAACCTATTATCAACTTGCAACGAACCTAAGAACCGCCTCAAATAGAACCGAAATAGTAGAAAAATGGCATTTCCTTAGTTAAAACATCCACAATTGTTGCTATATTGTCTATATAGTTATAGTGGCAGAGATGAGATACATGCCATATAGAAGCTATATGTATATAACTATAACTATACTATAACTATAGACAATATAGCAACAATTGTGGATGTTTTAACTAAGGAAATGCCATTTTTTCTACTATTTCGGTTCTATTTGAGGCGGGTTCTTAGGTTCGTTGCAAGTTGATAATAGGTTCAATGGAAAGTCTATACATATAGCTTCCGTTTGAGATATGTTTGAATTCCGCCCCTCGAAAATTATAGAAGATATAGCCCAGAGTTTAAATTTTCCGAATAAGGAATAAGGAACCGGGAACCAAGTTCAGCCTCCTACACCTGCTTAAATCTATTAGGCCTAGGCTATAGGCCATTTATTAACAATGCTCTTATTCTCATCGCCTTATCTATTATATAACATGCTATATAACATATTGCATCATGCAGTCTATTTACTATGGCTAATAAAGCTAACAAGCTAAAATAACATAAAATAAACCATAAACAAACCGACCTGTTCCGTCCTTAGCCGCCGGGCAAATAAGGAAGATTAAGTGTTGCCAATTATATATGCATCACTTTTCGCTAGCTTCGTTTCTAAAGTCGCTAGATACATTAAACAATCCATTATTTATATATAAAATCGTTCATTAGAATTTGAATATTACACAAAATCTGACGAATATCTTTCCAACATCACATAGATCAGCTCAAGTTATTAAATATCCTACCAATATATATGATAAACTTTCGCTAGATATAAATAAACATCGTTAACATAGAAAATTAGACATTGACAAAATTGCCCGTATCAACCATCTTGGACGCCGACTTTTGGCGGGAAATTCAAAACTAATTCCCTTCCACAAGAGTTGATATAGTCGGTTTATTTTTAGCTGAGGGTAAACTGCCATATCCTCATCATGATTAATCGGCTATTACGACGATTTTGAACTGAAACATGTTTGCTAATTATGAAAGCTTTGCATTTATATGAGACAGAGACAGGCTATAGGCTAGTAGTTTCAATTTATCATCATCTGGAAAAAAATATACTATATAGTTATTAAGGGGAGATGGTTGGTTATTTTGGAACCCTGCTTCCTCATGTTCAGGTCCATTAGTTTTCAAATTATAAGACGTTCAGCCCATTAACCCCTTCAGACTCATATGACCCAGAGGTTGCCAGATTAGCAATAAGAAATAGAGTTCTCTCACTCTTATAATTACCTCTCCAAAATTAGTTTTCTGCCCACAGCTAACTCAAAGACAACTGCAGAGGTTGAAGTAACTAAACTAAATACCCCTGATGGTGACAAAGGCTTTAAAGTATCCCTAATCGGCTCAAAATCGCGTCATATGTCGGAGAGGGTTAAGCTAGTTTGGTGATTTTAAAGCCGGTATCTTTAAACCTCTGAAGTGCGCACGGGGGTAATTGAAAACCTCCCCCCTGTGCTGACGTATTTGAGGTGTTTCCGTCACTAAAATATTCATTGTACCATTAATAGCATTAATAATTATCCATATGCGCCTATTATGGGTTGATTATAAAGGTATTAACCTGAAACAACAATAAAACGAGTGAAAACAGCGTTTGGATGGTCAAAATCGGAGATATAGCCCGCGAGTTGTATAATGTATGGGTGAGGCAAGCTACCTTCCCGCCAATTTCCCCCAAGGCCACTGCGACACAGTCGATCGATACTCTCTCTCTCTCTCTTGCACTCGATTGCCATCAGTGATGACAACACCCTGCTTGCAACTCGCTAATGTTAGCACGAAAATATACCTCAGAATAAGGGAATAATAGGGAAAATAGGTGATAACTGAGGGATAGGAGGAAAGTGGGGAAGGAGGGGAGGTAGAGGACTGAGATTTTGCATGGCCCAGGGGCCAAAAAAATAAAAAAAAATAAAAAAAAAAAATAAAAAAAAAATATTTTTTTCAATGTCAAAAGTTGATTTTTAATTTTACTTACTCAGGAGAGTCTTCCCGCAGTCCGCCGGGGGGAACTCTTAAGAGTCTTCCTGCAGCTCCCGGGTTAAGAGCTTTTTCACTCAACATTTATCCTCAACACTGATCTGGCAGCTTATGAGGTCGACATTTATACAAGTTCGGTCACTTAGACTCATCTACCATCAGTCTAGTTTCCGATACCAGTGTAAAATATTCCAGAAATGTTGTCAGAAATATTTTGATCATCGAATGTTGACTAAAAAGCTCTCGTATGATACCGGCGTAAGACCTTTCACCACATTTCTTTGTCAAAACAACTGAACAGAGGCCCCCACATACACCTTTTGGTCTTCCCAACCATAATATGGAAATTAATAGAGGGAGCCTGCCCGCTTACCCGAGCCATATACAGGAGCGATAGCAATATTTTCTAATTTATTTACCCAAGTAAACTCCATTTTCTTTGAAGTGTATTTGAGAAAACGGAGAATTTCTATGAGTAACTAAACAAACATAAACAAATAACTATCTTGGTGGTGTGATAAATTAGTGTTTAACCCCTTCCTTACCGAGGATGAATTTTGTGCTATTCTAGCTATAATTAAACAATTGTATGCAGCTTCGGAGGAGAACCGCGGTATTTAAAATGGGCAATTGAGATAGTTTGAAGCCTCCTAATTACTAAACGTCCTTCCAAGCTGGATAAAATTGTCTAATAATATCCAGATTATAACGACAAGGACAACTCAGTACTAAAGGGGTTAAGATATGTAGGCCTAATGTTATTAATTAAAATGTAGAACTTGCTAAATAAACAAACCAAAACGAGGACAAGACAATATAAAGGCAGGTTCGAATCCCAGGAGGATCAGGGGAGGTGTGGCAGAGTGGTCTTGCCACTGGACTGGTAATCCAATGGACCCAGGTTCGAATCCCAATATGTTAATGGGAAGATATTATTGGGATGGAATTTGTGCTGTACCTAGTTTCAGTGCATTACACAGCACACCGAAATGCCAAAAAAAAAAACCTCATTGTTCCCTGATTAAATAGCATTGTAGGCCTATGAATATTCCCATATTCAAAATATGTTACAGGGGGGCAATGCCTAGTGAGTTAATTGCTCAATAGGTGGCGTTCTGAGAGTGAGGGTCCGAGTGTGGGGGCTGAGACAGTGAAGCACAGAGGTGGAGCAGCTTCAGATATGGAGTTGCTTCGAGCCAGGGTGCTTCGCATGTCTCACTCCCTTGGCTGGAACAAGACCTTACGGGCCTCACCGTGTTCAGCAGTGTAGTGTAAAGGCTCTCAGCCTATGCCCGAGAGGGAGTAGTTGGAATATAGAAGAAAACAAAAATATATGCTTTCATCTTACCTCGTAGGGCCGCAACCTCCTGCCTACTGTATATCACATGATAATACATGCAGGTGGTCCGGGCCCAAGTAGGCTACTGGTATACGGATACTCCAGCTAGATTATGGAGTAGGTACATGTAATATGTTTGTTAGGCTGGTTGAGTGTATCCTCTAGGATTTGTAGTAGGTGTTGGTTTATACATAGTCTGTGTGGTGTTCTGATAGAAATTTGTGGTGTTCAGTTGGATGGTGGTAGTTAGTGATGGGATTTGGAAAGGTGTCGGGGTAATGGGTTAACTAGTCTACTATTATAGTTGAGGATGTCAGGGAGTGTCGAGGTGAGGAGCCTCTTAAAGGTGGTAACATTTGGAGCAAGGACAACTTCTTCAGGGAGGGAGTTCCATCTCTCTGCTACTCTGCACAAGAAGAAGCATTTGCGGGCTTCTACAGATGTGTGCTGGATCTGGATCTTTTGCTGGTGACCCCTAGTACCTACTCTCAGTGCCAGCATGAAGAGGTCGGTTGGAACAATAGGAGAGTTGCCGTGAAAAATGTTATAGCAGTATATGAGGTAATTTCTTATCAAACGACCCTGGACAGAGAAAAGGTTGAGGCTTCGCAGTCTCTCGTTGTAGGGGACGTCTTGCATTCTGTGGACCTGTTTTGTCCACCTTCTCTGTGTCGATTCCAGGCGTTTGAGATCGATGGAGTAGTCCAGGTTCCAGACAGGGGATGCAAACTCCATTATGGGATGGATGTCTGTGGTGAGGAGGCTCAGCATGAATTCCGGCTTCGGCATACTGTACTCTTGAGCAGTGTTGTGGCAACTCCGCCTGCTTTATGGGTAGCATCCCGGGTGTGTTGATGGAATTTGAGGTCGGTGGAGACTTTGACACCCAAATCTGAATGGGCTTGCGATGGACTTATTGGATTACCTTGCAGGGAGTATGTAGGCTGGTCTGATCTGTGGGCGGGGGAGCGAGAGAAGCGGAGATGGACGCACTTAATTTCCAGGGGAGAAGTCCAGACCCCAGGAAGTTGCAATGGAGGCTAGACTGTTGATGTCCTGTTGTAGTTGTTCTTGTGTTGGGTGTGGGAATGAGGAATTTAGTGATGCATGTAGGTATAGCTTCAGATCATCAGCAAATACTGTATCTTGTATTTGCTGTGTAGTCTTGAGCCGATGTAGTTGACGTAGAGAAGGAATATAGTAGGGGGCCTAGGACAGATCCTTGAGGGACCCCGCTTAGGACAGGTCTGGAGGTGTTTGGTGATGGGAGTGGAATTAATTAATTATATTATTATATTTTATCGCGTATGTAGAGCAATATGACAGTTTATTCTGGCTATCATTAGATGGTTTTATACAGTTTAGGAGGGTTCTGTGTGAACTAAAGGGGTAAAGACTATCCCAATTAACCTTCTGACTTCCACATAACCTTCCCAATCTGAGCAAAATCTTGTAATAATAGCCAGAAAACCGAAAAGTGCGTCATCGATCCTCTGAGGGTTAATCGGAGCGTTGGAGCACGAGGACTTATTACCCATGGATTATAACCCCTTCAGGACGATGACGTATGTTTCATCATTATATTTTGGTTACCATTATCAAATTTTATTTAACTTTTAATCAACCTCTAGGATTCAAAGGGGTAAATACGATCTCAATAAACCCTCTGAATAACACAGGTCCTTCTTAAACTGCAATCACCTCATTTAAAAGGTAAAAAGGCATCATGGTGCTGAAGGGGTTAATAGACTTGTGTGACTGATTGCAGCATTTTCTTGTCATATATCGTAATAGTAGATTCATTATAGTTGGGCCAAAACCTTGACCACTAACCTCTAGAACTATAAAACGATGTGAGTAATCGAGCTAATATTTTCACCATTTAGCAGGGCCAGCCAGGGAATAGGTGAGGACATTTACAGCCCATTTGCGTTATAAAGTCACAATTTTTGGCCTACTTAAAATGAATGGGTTATAGTAAAATTGCAGGCAAAATACATACAGTACATGAATTTAAAGACTGAGTGCTCCACACAAACTGTGGTTCCAGTCTTACGTCCTAATTACGGCGCTCCAGGCAACCCTGTTCAGAGCTGCCTCACTCGTCAGGTTACTTTTTATTCAATATCAAACCATAAGGTCTGATCCCACATCTTTCTTGGTCCGCCCCTTGGTGCAGCTCCCTCCATGTCCACGGACTTGCATCTTTTCACCCAACTTAGTTCATCCATCCTCTCCACATGTCCAAACCATCCAAGCCTGCTAGTACACATCTAATCACTGATGCTCTTGATACCTAACCTTCTCGTTAACTCTTCACTCGATATCCTATCTTGCAGTTTGGCCCCACACATCCATCTCACCATTTTCATCTTGTTACGTTCCATTCTGTTGATATCATCTGCTTTGACAGGGCACGTTTCTGAAGCATATGTCATTTCACTTCTAACACATGAAGCGTACACCTTTTCCTTCAAGGGGATAGGGAGTCTTCTCATGGTAAGTAGTGGCAACAGTTCTCTGAAGTTTCTGAACTTTCTCCAGCTGCATCTCATTCTGGCGATAGTGGCAGCCTCGCCCCCACCACCGGCAGAGATGGTATCACCCAAATAACAAAATTTGTCCACCATCTCCATTGCCTCCTTGACAAAGTTAACACTCGAGCCGGTCATTGAACACCAGCTCACCATTACATGCAAGTTTCTCAACTGGTGGCATGAATCAGCCTTAAGTGTTAAATATATCTTAAAACAGGTCATAATATACCCAATATTTTGGTGAACATTTTATTATAGAAAACATCTTTATACATCATTGTCAAATTCATAGTAAGCAATAAACTCTGTCCAATATACTGCCTCTTACGCTCAAACAGTTCTCGCGCCAACCACACAAAAATAACAGATTCACATTCACAATAAAGTACTATACTAAGTCGCTACTCTATCATTAGACAATGTTATTCAGCTTAGGAATGGCCTGTGGGATACAATATAGTAATTGAAATAATTCTTACCACTTTGATTTCAAGACGTAAGACCATTTTAAAAGGCCTTCTAGAAATGATGTGTTTAAAGGGTATGGGGTGATGTGTTACTACAGCCTGGGCAGGTGTCGTCTGAGGGTTAATCGAGATAGTCGTCGTTCTTCCTAAACTGTATATAATCATCTAATGAAAGCTAGAACAAAACTGTCAAAATGCGTCATAATCAGTTAAAGTCTTCAAATATCAATAAGTGTCAGAACGTTTATAGATATTGCAATCAACCACTCAAATATCAATAAGTGTCAGAAAGTTCATAGATATTGCAATCAACCACTCAAATATCAATAAGTGTTAGAACGTTCATAGATATTGCAATCAACCACTCAAATATCAATAGTTGTCAGAACGTTCATAGATATTGCAATCAACCACTCAAATATCAATGTGTCAGAACGTTCATAGATATTGCAATCAACCACTCAAATATGAATAAGTGTCAGAACGTTCATAGATATTGCAATCAACCACTCAAATATCAATAAGTGTCAGAACGTTCATAGATGTTGCAATCAACCACTCAAATATCAATAAGTGTCAGAACGTTCATAGATGTTGCAATCAACCACTCAAATATCAATAAGTGTCAAAACGTTCATAGATGTTGCAATCAACCACTCAAATATCAATAAGTGTCAGAACGTTCATAGATGTTGCAATCAACCACTCAAATATCAATAAGTGTCAGAACGTTCATAGATGTTGCAATCAACCACTCAAATATCAATAAGTGTCAGAACGTTCATAGATGTTGCAATCAACCACTCAAATATCAATAAGTGTCAGAACGTTCACAGATGTTCTAATCAAACCACACACAAAATATGTAGACGATCAATTTATTACCTACGCTTGATATGTTAACGGCAGATTTTATATATAGATCGAAACAAAAAATATCTTTACATTGAACAATAAACAAAAATCAGTTTTGACTCGGACAATAACCCCTTCTGTACCGGCGGTGTCCTTTCAACTTTATTCTGGCTACTATAAGACCATTGTATTCAGCAGTTAACAGCTATCTTCGAACTATCTCTCTTAACCCTTTCTACTACCACAGATCCTTCTTAAACTGCACAAAATCGTCTTAATATAGCTAGATAAAAATTGAAGAGACGTCGCCGATACAGAAAGGGCTAAGATTACACATGTGATCTGATGCAGACCTCCCTCACTATCCGATGCCCCGACTTACCATATTATTATAGGGTTTTAGGTGTTTGGGTTTGGGTTTTGGCTGGTCCAAGAACACATCCCCATTTACCCCGTTAATATGATTTTTCTATTTAAGATCGGGTTTTCAGGAACGTAACCCAATCGTAAATCGAGGATGACCTGTAGTGTCAAAATAAAATAAATTACCTCTTTTGAATGTTTCCCAATTATGTAACACCTTACGAGCGGCCTATGCCGCCTATACCGCCTATACCGCCCAGCGGGGTGTTTTTAGCCAAAATAGGGCTGTTTACGTGATCATTTTCATGCCTAAATAAGACCCAGAACGTAAAACAAGTATCTAACCCTGAAAGGGCATAAACAGAGCTTTCGAATGACACCATAACGATCCTTTTATGATGGCTAGTTTTCTTGCAATAACCGTGCAACGCGAGTGCAAAAAGCATGTAATTAGGCAATTTCCCCATACAATTCCGTATATAGCGAGTGAAAGAGGGAGGGAGGAGGTGGGATTCGTGTCAGTAGGTTCTCCGCGGTGGTCGGGAGCAGTCATACGCTCGCTACTCTCCTGCCACCACTTGTCTCTCTCTCTCAGCAACATTACGTGCTGAAATTGCCAGACGATATATGTCGAGCGCCGCCACATAGTCCAGCTTTATTTAACTCGACTTATGTTGCGCGCCGCTAATTAAGGGTTAAGCTTATGTTTACTGTACAGTAGCGCTAGTAAGTCATGTCTCAGATGTCATTACGTTAGGCTCGCTTTGTGCTGTAATTATGTCTGTCAGATGTTGAATAGGGTGGGTAAGTGTAGGAACATGTTTTAATTATGACTGTCAGATGTTGAATAGGATGGGTAAGTGTAGGAACATGTTTGTATATAGCACTCGAAAGTAAGAAATCAAGTTCAGATATTGCTGTTACAAATTATTGATCAAAATATACTTGGTGCTGAGACATCACTTATTTGATCAACTGTACATAATAAGTATTCAATGTTTCTATACACATTTTAGAAAATTTCTTGAACTTGTATATGCATTGTATAGCATTTCTTTGCTTTGTATGCATATTTTATAGCATTTCTAAGGTTTGTATACATATTTAAGAGCATGTCCAAGATTTGTATACATATTTGATAGCATTTCCAAGATTTTTATACATATTTTATAGTATAATTTCAAAGATTTTATACACATTTCATACATTTCTTAGGCCGATTGTACCTCAAATGGAAGAAATCCAATTTGACACCGACTGAAAGTATACTTATAATCTCCACATAACAAATAATAGTATCACCAAATTATTCCACCATTTGAGAGGTTACCGTGGGCCCAATATATATATATATACACATGGTAATCCAGGTTCGAATCCCGGGAGGATCACATGCTTTCATTAATTTCATTGGTAGGTGTTTGGTGTTGGGAGTGAAATTAATAAATAAATTGTAGGCTTGTGCATCATTCTTTAACTGTCTTCGTGGTTCAATGCATAAGTTTGTTGATTTTTGGTGTGAGCGTCCTGGGTTCGAATCCCTGGACTGCCACATGTGTTTGTTGATTTCATTAATCGAGTTTAGTAGTAAAGTTGGTTGGTGGAGAGAACATAAAACATTTGATTATTCCCTTTAAACACAAGCCTAAGTCACTGTTCTTTCTCATTCAATGTTCACTGTTAATGTTATCATATTGACCATGTAACCATTGTAACCAAGCATCATTGTAACCAAGCATCATTGTAACCATTATTATATGCATTATTTGTGTTACATCTGAACACCCAATTAAGACAGTGTACAGTGGTGCTAATAAGTCATGTCCCAGCTGTCATTATGTTTGGCTCGCTCTGTGCTGTATTAATGTCTGTCAGATGTTGAATGGAGTGGGTAAGTGTAGGAACATGTTTGTATATCCCACTCAAAAAGACATCATGTGTAAATATTGCTGATACCAATTATTGATCAAAACATACTTGGTGCCGAGACATCACTTATTAGTGCGACTGTACCCTTGGAAATAATATAATACTGTAGCTTGAGACTAGACACACTAAATACTTCAATAATAAAAAAAGACATTGTGACGCACGTCAGCTCCCCAGCGACCACGAGGGGGCAGCGGTTGGCTCCCCATCCTCTTCTCCCCTCTCCCCAGGCAGTGTTATGGGCTGTAGTTTATTGATTAAGTTCTAGTTTCTTCCTAGTGCATCATAGTGTCACAGGTAGTCCAGAAATACTTTTTTATTTTCACCTGTGACAATGCATTGTATTTTATTCCAGCTGTCATAGATTTAATGTATTAGATGACTCGTGGAAGTTGGAGAGAGAGAGAGAGAGAGAGAGAGAGAGAGAGAGAGAGAGAGAGAGAGAGAGAGAGAAACCAGAGTGGCGTGGTATTGGCGGATTGATATCGTGCAACTTGGTTAGTTACGTCATCTCTCGGGCGCCTGATTCGTCGCCGGGCTCCTCCCTCCTGCTCCGTCACCGCTTTCCTGCCGCGTCGGGAACGGGTGCGCCTACAGAGCTCCTCTTAGTGCTGTAACGCTAACATCCCTTTGCAATCTATCAGCCCACCTCACCCCCCTATTGCGAACTTTCTCGACCACTGCTTACCTTCTTCTCTCTGTATATCCTAATATTAATTAACTGCCCTTCCCCTTGACGTTGATTTCATATATCCGTCACTGTATTATACAGCGAGCTCTCAGAGATATTATATGTAATTAGTGTGACGCATGTCGAGTATGAGCATGGTGTACAGAACGCCCAGTCATGCCCCACTCTCGCTAGGATCGTCAGGGCAGGAACTTTGGCTGTAGTCTGTGTAGAGCTTCCTAACTTAGTTTATGTGAGCCGTTGTACTATAAGTATTATAAATATGTATTTTGTTTTCATCTGAGTCAACGAGTTCTATTTTATATCATTAGTTATAAGTGTTGTGTGTGGGACTTATTTGTAATGATGAGTGGAGAGAGAGATATGTAACGGGGGCCAGTGAGTGCGCCATGCGGCAGGTAGGCCTAACTCCCCTCCTTCCTCCTCCCTCCTCCCTCTCAGTGCGTGGGAAATCCTTTGTCGATCCCAGATTGAGAGAGAATATTACGTAACGATTGCTAGTGGGCGGTCCTTAGTAGTTGGCGTTATGCTCACTAGAGGGCCGAGTATAAAAAGGGAGGTCCCGCCGCATTTTCCTCAGAACTCATTAGGCAGAGCGACTTCTCATATCCCTTGCAACTATATATATTCTTCCGACTGATGTGAACTTTCCCTACTCTCTGTACCGCCTACCTTCTTCTTTTCCCGAACCCTTTTTAACCTCAATGACCCCTTTGGTGCAGATTTAGTCAGCCAAAGTATTGTCGCTTGAGTTCTCACGAGATATATGCCTATTAGATAGCCTATTTTGGAAGGGATAACTAGAATAGGATTGATTAATGTTTGTTGCACTCGTATATGCATTTCCCTGTGTATGATTATTCATGTTCCTGTTTTCTGCTGATCTAGGTGATGCTAGACTGGGATGAGGCTACTAGAGTTGTGATCCCTATGTGTATTAGGTTTTGTTGAACCTGTACAATCGCAACGGAAACTTGGGAAGCCTAGGTGGTCTTTCTGACTGTGTACCTTGTGAGTTTAGCGCTGTGTTGCGAGTGAGGGCTTTTGCCTCTGCCACCCAACACTGTGCTAACTCGTTTGCTTGACTTTGAGAGGATCGCCAGGAGAGAACCAGATACTAGTGATCTGGATCTCTCAAGAGAGCATCCCGTCAATTAACGTAATTTGGCCGCACAGCCTTAAGTACCTCGCTAGGCTACGAGCCGCTTGCTCAGCCATTGTTTCCTAGCCTACTACATCCCAGCTAGACTTTGCTCGGTCAGCAGATACAGCATAGTATTGAAGCTTTCCTTATGTATGTTATTGTTTATGCACTATTGATTTCATGTGTGGCACGCATAGCTACTTTAGAGATTAGTGGCCCCCGAGCACAATCCTAGTAAGCTATTGCCAGTGCATTGTCGGAGTACTTCTTTTATATGTTTGCCATTTACTACTGTCTATTCTTATAATTCTTCTTATGTCAATTTAAAGCCTTTAATATTACTTAATTGCCAGTGTGTTGCTTATTGAATTGCTGTTCAAAATCCGATACTTACTTCTTACGAGTATCCGAGAAGCATCTAACTTTATCAGAAGATTCCTTGCTCGATGCTCGAGGACTATTGTTTAACGTAACGTAATAGTGCCGATCCGAAGTAGAGGGTGGAGGACTTCTTAAGTTCTTAGTCAAGGGTGGATTACTTCGGCTTCGGCCAACACTATTCTTTGGTGTTGTTGTATTTACTTCTTTGTTTGATTGTTGACCAGACTAGATAACTCCCGTCTCTTTATTAGTCTGTTGTGAAACGCTAGTACCGAGTTCTTGTATACCCCGTTATAGCAGATAGAACTCTGGAGGGTATTGGTGTTTTTTGTTCGGCTGGCAGTACTCTGGGGTTGGGATCGTGTGTTTCCGTTGTGGCAGCGAGCCATACTCGAGTCCTGTTTGAGAGCCCTAGTGTACCCGAGTGCCCGGTCGTAACAAATGGCGACCTTGCTTAGGATTTTGTGAACAGTATAAATTTTTGCAGAGTTGTACAACATTTGTTTGTTTGTACTTTAGCGTGCATATTGAAGAATATTTTTTTTTGTAGGGCAATTAGTAGAGCATTTAAGAGACTCCAGTTAATTTAGTAATTAGTGCTTGCATAAGGAAGTTTAACACTTTTGTCTCGAGAATTTTTTTGTGGACTTCAGTATGTCGTGCCCTAGCACTGACGAGGAGCGAGAGATGCCATTTGAAGAGGTGCCGTTAGTAATCAGTGAGGAGGATGCTAGAGTTTTTGTGAGTAAGCGGTACCATGTGACGGAGGAGAGGCTGACTGGGGTGGATATTTATGGCTTGCACCTGATAGCCAAGGTTTTGGGCCTATCCAATGTAATAGGGATGTCCAAGAGGGAGCTGATTTCCTGGGTGTTGCGTGGGCGACATGGGGTTTCGGAGGAGAGGGCGTTTGGGGGGGTTCCTCCCCAGATCCCCTCTCACTCGACTCCCACAGTGCCGTCCACTCAGTTGCCGGAGATTAGCACTCTCCCACAGAGGGATGAGAATTGGCAGATTGGAGTGCCCTCGGGCGGTGCACATGGTGGTTCCCCAGTTTTTGCCCCCCCTCCTTCAGTAGTGGCAGCTCCCTCTTCCTGCCTGTCTCCAGATATGATATTTAGACTTGAGCTTGCTAAAATTGAGAATGAGGCTAGGAAGCAGGAGAAGGAGATTGAGGCTGAGACTAGGAGGCAGGAGAATGAGACTAGGAAGCATGAGATTGAGGCTGAGGTTAGGAGGCACGAGGCTGAGCTTAGGTACGACTCCGAGAAATATTGTGCTCAAATAGATTTAGATAAGACTCGTGCAGAGTCGACAGGGACTCGGATGGGCCGTGAGGGCCAAGTAAGAGAACAGTCCTTGTCCCACTTAGTCAAATTGGTGCCGGCATTTAGTGAAACTGAAGTCACAGAATTTTTTAATCGTTTTGAGAAGTGTAGGGAGCATAATTGGCCTGAAGAGAAGTGGGCAGCTCTAGTCTCCTCAAGACTTACGGGTAAGGGTCTGAAAGCTTATGATGCACTACCTTTAGAGTCTTGCATTGACTACCCAGAATTGAAGAGAGCTGTCCTACGGGCATACGAGTTGCAACCAGAAACATATCGATTGAAGTTTCGGGGTGTTACGAAGACTAGGGAGGCGACCTTTCTTGAACATGCCCGGGACTTAAAAGATGCACTTACAAACTGGACACGTTCTGAGAAAGCTGAGACGGCCGAACAGTTGACTGAGCTGTTTCTGCTCGAGCAGTTTTATAAGTGTACAGGTGCAGAAATGACTTTAACTATTAAAGAAAAGAACCCAAAAACTCTACAGGAGGCAGCTGAGATGGCTGACCTCCGGCTATCGCTAATTCGTGGGTGCGGGTCTGCCCAGCGTAGTGAGGCAGGTAACAAGGGGCGTGACGCCCCACCCCCCCGAGTTAGTGATATACCTTATGCAAACAAGTACAAGAGCTATGATACCAAGACTGACCACAAGACTAGCACCGTCCCATTTAAGAAGGGGCCGGGCCCTTCCCAGTACCAAGGGAAGCCCAGAGGGGAGTTGGAGTGTTATCATTGTCATGAAAAGGGGCACTTTGCAAGAGTCTGTCCTAGCAAACCACCTACAGCAGCTGTGTCTTTGGCCTGCAACATTGGTGTGTCTCCGAAGTCTTCTGAGTTTGCCCGGGGCAGTTCGTCAGAGGCTGAGGCACAGCCAATGCAGAAGCACCTGGGAGGCTCGAACCCTGCTCAGGATGTTTTTTGCGACCATAGAGGGCGGGGTTGCGTGATGTGGGCGGGGCGCAAGCATGGAGTAGAGGTCTTGCGTGATACAGGTGCTTCCCAGACTCTGATGAATAACTTGACTGGCTACCCTATAAATGCGGCTCGGGTGGTAGTGGTGCAGGGTATTAATGCAACTCGGTCATACCCGCTGGTGCGGTTGGAGTTGGAGGTGGATGGTGTGGCACGTGAATTGGATGTCGGGATTGTGGAGAAACTGCCAGTGGAGGGCGTCGACCTTCTTCTCGGCAACGACTTTGCAATGCCCGCTTCTGAGGTTCTACCCTTAGTCGTTGCCGAGAGGCCGGCCGACGTGAGTGGGGAAGAGCAAGAGTGGGTCGAGCGGTGCCAGACACAACCCATGGCGTGTGTTGTCACCCGAGCTCGGGCAGCTAAAGTGTCACAGCCTAGTCCTCCGTCTTCAGACCAGCAGAGGAACGATCAACAGGAGGAGGCTAAAGCTGGAGTTGGTTTTAAGAGTTTTGACTCGGCGGCTCTCCTGGGTGATTCAGTATTGGCCCCTATGTTAGAGTGTGGAGAGGCCCCAGGACCTGTCACAGCTAGTGAGGAGGTAGGGCAGGAAGAGACTCCGAGGCAGCAACGTTACACACGGAGAGAAAAAAGGGTTGCTCAGTTTGATATTGGGGAAGGACTTGGGTTGCTTCGGAAGCATCTAGACAGGTTGGTTCCCTCAGATATTTGTAAACTGCAGTTGGAGGATCCGGAAGTTCAGAAGTGTGGTAATGGTGCTGTCGAGATCAACACGAGGACGGGGAAGCATGTCATGTGAACCTGTTAGAGGAGTTTGTGAGGCAACCACCTGAGCAGCCTACTGTCCCTGCGTTGGTCTGCCGCGGCCAAGGTGGAGAAGGAGAGGGGGGCAGTAGGGCACAGGTGGAGGAGAGTAGGGATTGTCATGTCTCGGCGGAGCAGTGGGCGGGGGACACGAGTCTGGTGGCTGTGGAAGCGCTAGAGCACCTGCCTGAGCAGCAGTGTGCAGCACTCCAGCACCAGCTCGGTTCATACCCCACTGGTCGTGCCGAGCCCCTGAGTCTCACAACTCGGGCGGTGCAAGATGTTCCACGGGCAGGTCACGTGAATGTTGAAAGACCGTTAGCCTCGTTGTTTCGGTGGTTCAAGGTGGGCGACGAGGCTTTGGCATGGTTGCCAGGTCAGGGTCGACCCATGGCTGCCAAGGGTGGTGGTCAAAAGGAGGACATTGAGCAGATTGGTGAGGTTGGCTGTGGAGTGGATGTGCCCGGTCGTCACATAGCCTCCCAATGCTGCTCTAGACTAATGCAACAGCCCTACCATAGACCGACTGTATCTGGCCATGTCGCTAAAAGCGGTGATGCTGCGCAGGCAGATGTCGTCACAAGGAATGCGGGGGTGCGCATGTACGGTATCGGCGGGGAAGCCTTAGCAATAATGAACTATGGGAGTGACTGCACAGGTGGTACTGATTGTCCCTCTCATGACCTGGCTGTTCTAGGGACGAAGGTGGAGAAGGAGGGAGACTACAGGTTAGAAGCTGCGGTCTCGGCTGGGTTGTGGGAGGGCACTAGGCATGTTGTTCGTGGAGACAGTGCAAGGCAGTTGTTTACTAGGCTATGGCAGTACTTTCGCATGTTTGTTGCTTCTCCAGGCCTGATGTACGGGGTAGAATCCGACATGCAGGCTGGAGATAGTGCAAGGCTCAGTTTAATTCCCTACCGTATAAATCCTGCTCGACAGCCTATGGTGCAAGCAGAGCTGGATTACGTGTGGACGAAGGGTCTGAGGGATAAGGAATGTCGTGAGTGGTCGTTGCCTGTAACTTTGTCCGAGCGTGCTAAAGAGGTACTGTATGTGGTTTTGTTGTGGACGGGAGTACCTACCAGTGCAATGTTATGCCTGACGGACTTAAGAATGCACTAGCAACGTTTCAGAACCTGATGAATGAAAGTGAAAAGGACGATGATGCGCTGGGGCATTTCGAGGTCTATGTTCCAGCCTGTGGTCCGGTCGTTGTAGTTTACCCAGATCATTACCCTCTCAAGTTCTTGGACCAGTTTCACAATCGGAATATGAGGCTGACCAGGTGGTCTCTAAGGTTATTGGTATATAACCTGGACATACGCCATATTGCCGGTTGTGACAACGTGGTTGCAGATGGTCATTCAAGGGTATATGATCCTGGGTAGATTGACACACGGGTAGCCTCCTGCTTTAGTTTGAATAGTATTTTGCGCTTGGTGCTTGTTGGCTCGCGGTTGTAGCCCAGCGTATTGGGTCGTAAAGCAGGAGTTGAGCGTTTGGTATAGAAGAAAAATAGGCTGCCCTTATAGTGCAGCCGGAAAAAACATATTAAAATATAAAAATCATATAAAAAACTCTTTCTTTTTTATATAGATAATTGTATAAGTTTGTCATAGCCTATAGAGTTTGAGTAGTCCACGAACTATCAAACGGCTGAGCTGCTGTAAGCTCGCTCTGGGAGCATGATATTGTGTCTTTTGCTATTGTTGGGAGGAGTTATAAAATGTGAATTTTTTTTTAATAATAAGATGTGTTTTGATGATAAACTCAGCTTTGTTTTAGTGCCATGCGGTCGCTGGGTGTGAGGGGCTTGATGGGGTTCTGTGTGTCAGATTTTAGCTCAGGGTTGAGCAAGTAAAATCTTGGGGGAGGTGTGACGCATGTCGAGTATGAGCATGCTGTACAGAACGCCCAGTCATGCCCCACTCTCGCTAGGATCGTCAGGGCAGGAACTTTGGCTGTAGTCTGTGTAGAGTTTCCTAACTTAGTTTATGTGAGCCGTTGTACTATAAGTATTATAAATATGTATTTTGTTTTCATCTGAGTCAACGAGTTCTATTTTATATCATTAGTTATAAGTGTTGTGTGTGGGACTTATTTGTAATGATGAGAGGAGAGAGAGATATGTAACGGGGGCCAGTGAGTGCGCCATGCGGCAGGTAGGCCTAACTCCCCTCCTTCCTCCTCCCTCCTCCCTCTCAGTGCGTGGGAAATCCTTTGTCGATCCCAGATTGAGAGAGAATATTACGTAACGATTGCTAGTGGGCGGTCCTTAGTAGTTGGCGTTATGCTCACTAGAGGGCCGAGTATAAAAAGGGAGGTCCCGCCGCATTTTCCTCAGAACTCATTAGGCAGAGCGACTTCTCATATCCCTTGCAACTATATATATTCTTCCGACTGATGTGAACTTTCCCTACTCTCTGTACCGCCTACCTTCTTCTTTTCCCGAACCCTTTTTAACCTCAATGACCCCTTTGGTGCAGATTTAGTCAGCCAAAGTATTGTCGCTTGAGTTCTCACGAGATATATGCCTATTAGATAGCCTATTTTGGAAGGGATAACTAGAATAGGATTGATTAATGTTTGTTGCACTCGTATATGCATTTCCCTGTGTATGATTATTCATGTTCCTGTTTTCTGCTGATCTAGGTGATGCTAGACTGGGATGAGGCTACTAGAGTTGTGATTCCCTATGTGTATTAGGTTTTGTTGAACCTGTACAATCGCAACGGAAACTTGGGAAGCCTAGGTGGTCTTTCTGACTGTGTACCTTGTGAGTTTAGCGCTGTGTTGCGAGTGAGGGCTTTTGCCTCTGCCACCCAACACTGTGCTAACTCGTTTGCTTGACTTTGAGAGGATCGCCAGGAGAGAACCAGATACTAGTGATCTGGATCTCTCAAGAGAGCATCCCGTCAATTAACGTAATTTGGCCGCACAGCCTTAAGGACCTCGCTAGGCTACGAGCCGCTTGCTCAGCCATTGTTTCCTAGCCTACTACATCCCAGCTAGACTTTGCTCGGTCAGCAGATACAGCATAGTATTGAAGCTTTCCTTATGTATGTTATTGTTTATGCACTATTGATTTCATGGTGGCACGCATAGCTACTTTAGAGATTAGTGGCCCCCGAGCACAATCCTAGTAAGCTATTGCCAGTGCATTATCGGAGTACTTCTTTTATATGTTTGCCATTTACTACTGTCTATTCTTATAATTCTTCTTATGTCAATTTAAAGCCTTTAATATTACTTAATTGCCAGTGTGTTGCTTATTGAATTGCTGTTCAAAATCCGATACTTACTTCTTACGAGTATCCGAGAAGCATCTAACTTTATCAGAAGATTCCTTGCTCGATGCTCGAGGACTATTGTTTAACGTAACGTAATAGTGCCGATCCGAAGTAGAGGGTGGAGGACTTCTTAAGTTCTTAGTCAAGGGTGGATTACTTCGGCTTCGGCCAACACTATTCTTTGGTGTTGTTGTATTTACTTCTTTGTTTGATTGTTGACCAGACTAGATAACTCCCGTCTCTTTATTAGTCTGTTGTGAAACGCTAGTACCGAGTTCTTGTATACCCCGTTATAGCAGATAGAACTCTGGAGGGTATTGGTGTTTTTTGTTCGGCTGGCAGTACTCTGGGGTTGGGATCGTGTGTTTCCGTTGTGGCAGCGAGCCATACTCGAGTCCTGTTTGAGAGCCCTAGTGTACCCGAGTGCCCGGTCGTAACATTAGTTAGGCATTTTGGATCAGAGGGTTATCCATTTTGGCTTGGGGAGGTTTTACATACTCATCGTGTTGCCCCAACCTTATTTTCTTGGGTGTCTGCCAGGTTACAGTTTCCTATGAGCATAGACTTCGTTGAGCCTATGCAACTGTACCGGATACCTGCGGAGGCCTAGGTCATTTACTTGTCTGTGTACCTTAGAGCCTAGCACTGTGTTGGCGTGAGGGCGTTTGCCTAGTCCACCCAGCACTGTGCTAGCTCGTTAGCTTTTGACTTAGGAGGGTCGCCAGGAGAGAACCAGGTACACGAGACCTGGATCTCTCAAGAGAGCACCCCGTCATTTAATGTAACTAGGTGCACAGACTTGAGAACGACACTAGGCTACCGAGCAGGTGGCTCGGCCCAGGTAGCCTAGCCTACGACTCCCCTGCTAGACTTCGTCCACCTGGCAGACCCCCGATTAGGGTTTATAATCTCATTGTGTATATGTGTGCAGCATTATTGTTCCTTATGTTTATAGTAAGTCGTGATTGTTTCTGAGAGACCCTACCAGAGCCGGCTTGTGCCTGGTGGGAGAAAGCACATCTTTTTGTGGTTAGAGTTTAGACTGCCGACTGTTTTATAATTACACCTGTGCCAGATAACACCGTATGTCCCTACACTATATATGTTCCCACAGTAATAATACACAGTTCAGAATCCGAGACGTACTTCTTAGTTGCATCTGACTTTTGCAGAAGATTACTGCATGATACTTTAGGACTTTCTTTGTTTCACTTTCTTTCGGACAAGAGTGACAGTTTACTGATTATTTAACGTAACGTTAATTATCCTTCTTCTAGTTTGCTATTAAATCGTTGCTGCGATTTAATTACGCTATCTATGTTTTTCCTTGTATACCTTAATAAAGTAATCGTATGTTGTATGAGTATAGGCTGCTTCAGTGATCATCAGCCTATAGTGTGCACCTTTTACCGAGTCATAGGATACCACGTTGTCCAGGCACGACTCAGGGCGGTATAGGTGTTTTGTTCTCCAGTGGTTAAGGCAGGGGTTGGAACTAGTATTACCGTTGTTGCATTTAGCCTCATCTAGTCCAATGATGAAGAGCCCTGTGTCTTGTAGAACCTGGATCGTAACAACATATTTAATAACATCGATTTTTGAGACATACATTTTTTTCAACCCCTACTGTACCAGCGACGTCCTTTTTATTTTAATCTATCTATGTTTAGACGATTCTGTGCAGCTTAAGAAGGATCTGTGGTAGTCAAAAGGGTTCAGTGAGACAGTTCGAAGCCTGTTAATTGCTTGAAGCCCTTTTTAAAGTGAATAAAATTGTCTAATAGTAGCCAGAATAAAGTTAAAAGGACAGCACCGGAAAACAAACAGCGTTACAATATTAGCACGGAAAACAAAATGTATAAAATGTAAATGCATACGGAACTCTCGCAGAATGATCCTACGTCGATTACACATTTCTTTCATTACGACAACACCTTTTTAAATTATATTCCGGCTGTCGC
>JBAKBP010031256.1:0-24666 GCA_037953745.1 Lithodes maja | reverse complement strand
CTGGTTGGGAGGAGGGGCATCGACTGACTGGGGACAGAGGTGCATGGGGGCGGTTCGTTCGTGGCCACACCTTCGTGGATTGCGGCGTCGGGGAATAGATAGATATAGATAGAATTACGCGCTCCACGGCGATAGTTCTTTCAGAGAGAGTTGTTCTTAATTCGGCCTCCTCATGTTCTGATCTTTTCCGTTTCCTGGGACGCTGATGGCTGGGCAAAGGAGGAGGTAAGCCTGTAGAAGTGTTGGCTTGTGAAGCTGCAGGTGATGGGCTTCCGAGAGGAACCTGCGTTCTTGCAGCAATTGTCGGTAGCCAAGCAGAACTGCATGAAGGTTGACCCTCATGAGGTGATGCGGCAGTAGAACGGCACATTACAGGCAGACCTCCAGTACCTAAAATGAGGTGTTATTGTAATTTAAAGTTTATGAATATAATGTAACAAATTGAAATGATGTAAACTGAATATTTTATTTAACAAACAAGTTACAACCATATACAGTAGTGTCTAGGTGAGGTAACCAGCGTGTTTGAAAATCATACACTGTTGGAGTGACTGTTGTTGTGCTCTCTGTAACTAGTGTAATCAGCTTCTAATGCTGACCAGGTGCAAACATTCACAATGTAAATGTGATCAAAGGTCTACTTAATCCCTGATATCTGCTAATGCAGAGAGGGGTAGGAGGCCATGAACACTAATTCAGTGATGGCTCGGTCCAGGACCTGCAGTCTAGTTTAGATTGCTGACTCCACAAAGATTTAATAGAATTGTTGTGTTTGTTTAATGACAAAAATAGATATTAGAATATGTTTAGTAGGGTGCATAGTGCATGTAGCTTTATCTAAGAAAGCAAGTGTGTGTATCCTATGGAAAAGCTATAATTGCTCTTCTAAATGACGTCAAGGCCCCATACAGGGTTAAATATAAGAGCATAACAGTGGTATAAGTGCCATCCAGGTGAGGGATTGATCTGGGTCTGCTCCCTTCGGTGACAATGGTCTTAATCCACATAGTGGAAGTAGCACTGAGGAGTGGGCAGTGGGTGCATGTCTGGGTAACTGGAGGCGATCTCTGCTTTGTCAATCCCTTTTGAGGAGCCTCTTGAACAAGCAATGTGTCATACATTCAGTTCAGTATACTATATATACATACGTATACCAATTATCTTTCTAATTTACATCAACGACATAGATGAGAGTCTCACCTGTACAATCTCAAAATTTGCTGACGATACAAAAATTGCAAATACCGTACTCTCAAAAGATCAAGTTGACGATATGCAACACAATCTAGATAAATTGTCACATTGGGCCCAAATTTGGCAAATGAGTTTCAATGCGGATAAATGTAAAGTACTACATATCGGATACCTAAATGAGAAAGCAAACTATTCGATGAATGGCACTCAGCTTAAGAATGTAAACAGAGAAACCGATCTGGGAGTAACAATATCGAGTAACCTAAAACCGAGTCAACAATGTTCAGAAGTTGTTAAGAAGGCAAACAAAATAATTGGCTTTATAGGCAGATCATTTGAGCATAAATCCAAAGACGTAATCCTAACCCTTTACAATTCCTTAGTCCGCCATCTTCTGGAATACTGCGTTCAATGCTGGTGCCCTTATTACCAAAAAGACATAAACAAGCTAGAACGAGTTCAACGTAGAGTTACCAAAATGATACCTAGCCTAAAGAACAAACCATACGAAGAGCGTCTTAGAGAATTAAATCTATTTCCTTTAACCCAGCGCAGATTAAGAGGTGACTTAATTCAAGTGTTCAAAATCATCAAAGGCATCGACAATATAAACTGTAGTAAGTACTTCACTATCGACCAATCTAATTACACGCGGGGAAACGGTTGCAAAATTATTGGTAAATCTTTTAACTCACACGAATCTAAGAATTTCTTCTTCAATCGAGTTGTCAACTTGTGGAATGGGCTTCCCCGAGATGTTATAGACTGCAGCACTGTTGATTCATTTAAATTCCGCCTAGACAAATATCTCGCATCAAACCCGCGACTGACTGCGTTTGTAAATGAATAACTTTATTTTATCCTCCTTTCAGTTACTAACCCATATGTCCCCTACTAACTTCCTAGTCCTGCCACGTTAGTGGCAGGGCAGTAGTTCCCTTTCCAATGTTCCCTTACCCACTCTAAACCACTGTTTGGACACTTGATCCTCAGTGTTTTGGAGGACAAGCAGCCTAGAAGGGTCACTAGATCTGTTGTTGCTTGATTTCCTTTGTACTTCCTTCCTTTGTACTCCTTTGTACAGTAGCTCCTAGGGCTAAGATGCCAAGCGTCATTAAAAATTTGCAAAGGAGTGAACAAGTACAGTAAGGTATAATACCAATACATACCAAGAACTAGACTGCTCTCCACAGCTTCAGTCTCAATGGTGATCCAGCCATCAGCTCAAAGTACTGCCAGTGATTAGCACCTCTTCCTGTCAGTCTGTTGGAGTCGTTTATGGTCTTATATCTGAGAAATATTTTAACAAATTATAATGTTGCATTTAACTGGTCATGAATACAATATATAAATATTAAATTATCAAAATGATAAAAAATTCATTGTTTACAACATCGATTGAGATACTTCAGCCACCTGTAACCTTACTGAAATAAATAAGTACCGGTACAATTATGAATGTATGTACAGTACTGTACTAAAGTATGTATAGTGAGTTGTTCATAAAATTTATATATTATATAGACAAAAATCAAAGGCGAGAATTGTGTCGTAAATGTAATGTTTTATATGGTACATACATTTTAGCAAACTGATGTTTTGCAAACATAATATGTAAATCATATCTAGTTCTTTTTTAATTATCAGTTTTCATTATAAAATCATTGTCTTTGGTGTTGCTATGATTAAATATGTCATAAAGATTCTTTGTTGCCGAAGGGAACAAATAATAGGAGCAGGGCATTTTGTTAGTGGTCACCCTTTCCAGGATCGAGGCCTTTGGAATTAGATAGCTATATACAGTAGCCTAATACTGTAAAATATAATGAAATGTAATAACTTAAAATAATGATACAGAAGAAACATGTAATCTCCAAGAAATGCCTTAAGGAAATTAAGGTATAAAGCGGTGAAGGAGTGGAGAATGCGGTATTAAAAGATTCCACTAATTTCTATGTGTCATCCAAATTTCAGACATTTTCCAGCACTGGCATGTTTTTTTAAGGTTTATATTTACACGTTAAATACCGTGGCTTTCGAGAGAACTTGGTCCATGGGTTGACAACAGTAGGCCATGTACAGTACTGTATTTAATGAGCAAAAGTATATTAGGATAGCATTTCAGCTATATATATACTTGTACTTTTGATGAGGAATAAAAGTTTCCATTCCAATTTTTACAAAATCTTGTATGTGGCTCAAGGTGGAGTGTGCATCATTAGAAAAGAAAGAGGTCCAGGGAATATCAATAAAGAAACCTTGAAGACCCTCCCAGTCTGCCCTATCGTAATACCATTTAGTCACCAAAACAGGTTCAGAGTGGGAAGGTGTGGTAGGTGATAGACAGGTGGCCTGTATCAGACAGTGATCAGAAGATCCAAGCGGGGACCTCACTGTAACATCATAATTTTCTGAATTGGTTGTTAAAAATAAGTCCAGTAGGTGGGAATTATGATTAGGATTATCTGGTACACGGGTGGGTTGGTTGACTAGTTGAGTGAGATTAAATGAGTCTGCAAATAGCTCACATTCAAGACCAGCATCATCAGTCCTGGCTGAATGAGTGAGCCATTCAACATTATGGACATTAAAATCACCCAACACAGTGATTTCAGAAGAAGCATTTAAGTTGAGGACACTGAGTTGTGAGGACAGAGAATCAAAAAGACTTTGCTCTGGAGGAGTATTTGGGGAACGGTAGATGCAACATATGTATATAAATTTACCAGCAGAAATTAATTTGTATATAGAATAATCAAAATAGGGACAATTGAAACTAGTAACCTCCTCCAGGGCAATTTCAGATAATACAGTATATCTCTTTGGATTCAAATAGTGTACGCCACATACGATTACTCATTATTATTATTATAAATATTTGTGTTGTATTTGAGTAACAAGGAGACAAAAGGCAAAGTTGCCTGTAATGAGTTTCCCCCTAATTTGAAAGAGTGACAGACAATTTCAAGGTAGCCTATATTAAGAGTCAAAATGTCTGGACATGCGGAACTTCAAGCAGATTTGTAGAATGAGGAAGATAGTTCCGGTGTTAACTTGTTGGACAGAAGAAAGATTGGGAAATTAGTTCACTCTTGGGTTAGAAAATTGGACAGAATAGTGGTGTGTGCCACCTACTCTCCGTAAGGAGGAAGATATAAATTGAGGAAGCTCAGAAGAACACTGATTAATAATAGCGGTAGAAGAGAGAGATATGCAAAATTAGCACATTTATCTTTTCAAAACTTTTTATCCAAACAATGAGAACTGTAACATAAAATTATTGTATGGTATGAGTACAGTACCTGTACTTGAGGTTTTTAAATTTCCTGTCGCAAGCTTCAGCGCTGAGTTGGTGGCCGAAGTCTTGCAGCTTTATGGCTATCTTGCGCCACACTTCCATCTTCTTGATGATACTAGAGGAAAAGAGGTGGCGCAGTTCCCTGAAGGTCTCCACTAGTAGAAGTATGGCTTGGTGAGACCATACTCCATTGACAGTAGCTGAAATGAGCTGAAATGACATACAATAAACAGTAAGAGAAGCAGATAAACATTTGCGTAATGTTTTATTTTAATGGGAATGGAAAATTACTAGCATTGGAGAATGGGAAGGTGCCTGAAGACTGGAAATCAGGCATAATAAAGTTCCCTAGTATAAAGGGAAATGAGAGAGGAGTGTGTAGTAATTACAGGAGGATATGTCTCTGTAGCGGTGACTTTATGATTGCCCTTTTTACCTCTTACCTTAATTGTCCTTGATTATGCTTGTAGTTGAGATTTTCACTGTAAAAACATGTTGAAAGGTAATTTGTTAAGGTATTGATTTTAAATAAAGACACTGTTGGGTTTTCTAGGGTTTATTTACGAACAAAATAGATTATGCTTTATTAGGGGCGAGTTTGAGTTATTGATTGTCTTTGTAGGTATTGCCCGACTGGGAAATACCTACAGTTTTGCACTATATTATAAAAGCAATTAGATTGAGCTATAATCCTGTGATTATAATCTTTCCTGTAAAAGAATAAAGAATAAGAATAGCGAAATATATAATGGTACACAAACTAATTATCGTACTGTATCTCACTGTCACTGTATAATTATGTCACTGTATTAATTACCACGGCCGCATGAAGGGTTAACCTTCCTAATGGCTGTCTGTTCTGCTACTGCTCAATGCCTGGGGGCTCGAGCGTGCCGGCTTCTGACCAGTGTGGAGTCATATGATATGTTGCTAGCAATCATATTCGAGTTGCTGCAATACTTTAAGAAGACCGTGGGAACGCTTGCTTACTCTGCAAGAATTGTACCAGTCCTTTTATAGGTGGGAGAGATGATCTATCTATAGGGAGATCATTCCCAACTAGAATGTACAGTAGTATACTTAAGTAAGTGAATAACTGTTATAAGGGTGAGAGTTATACAAGTGATTATATGAGTTACCCTAGAGTGTACAGTCGCTCAAAATGCGGTTACATCTCCTTAACAAAATAGGGAAGATGTACTGTAGGATAGTGATCAAGAGAGTGATGGGTAGGGTGGGTATGCTGCCTTCACGGACTTGGAGAAAGCCTTTATTATGTTCCTTCCAACAACCAACTATACTCCTAAAATCGATTAATAAAATTTACAAACACATGTGGCAGTCCGTGGATTCGAATCCAGGATGCTCACACCGAAAATCAACACCTTATGCATCGCACCACGAAGACAGTTAAAGGATGGTGGACACTGCCTACGATTTATTATGCAACTTCAAATCCTTCATATCAATCTAAGCATGTACACACATCCCAACTGCAACTCACGTAGGCTATGCATATGTGAATGGAAAGAGCAATTAATGGGGCCTTAACCACTAGGGAAGTCCTCTCGATAAATTACCCCTGAACCAATATCAATTATTATGTTCCTTCCAACAACCAACTATACTCCTAAAATCGATTAATGAAATTTACAAACACATGTGGCAGTCCGTGGATTCGAACCCAGGATGCTCACACCGAAAATCAACACCTTATGCATTGCACCACGAAGACAGTTAAACTGTTAACCCCGTGTTACGACTGGGGTTCAAATATATCAGGGCTCTTATTCATTGGACTAGTAATGGCATAAATGTTACAACGGAAAGCGCTAGCTCCAACCTCTGAAGTATATTCCCAGTGAACAAAGAACACAAATACTCTACAGAGTTCTATATGCAATAATAGGCTATCAAACTCTCAATAAATGTGCGTCTACTCTAGGCTTAAGGTTATGTGAAAACAGACTATTACTACCTATAACCGAAGGTGCTTGGTTATGGTATGCAAAGTAAGGTGGTAAGAGAAGTTACAGCTTACGTTACTTTAATCAATAAATGTCAGGCACTCCTGCATGAAAGAAAGTGCACTAAAGTCCTTCAACACTAACAAGGAATCTTCTTTAAATGTTAGATGTTATAAAGATGCTCGTATCGGAAATGGAACCCAAAAAGGCAGGCAGCGGAACAATGCTCGTGCAGGCTATGCACACAAAAAGGCAGAATATATAATGCCGTCGGAGCCAAGAATATCCTAAACACTACAACACTAATAATAATCGCCACAATGCAGTATTCCTATCAACAAAAAGAGCCTAAGTCGTTTGTGTCTCAATACATCAAACTAGGCTGCGAAATGCTTGTGTAATCATAAATGGGTATGCATAAAAAGAGTAATTAGGTTAATATACTTAATGTCTACTTTGATTGATAAAGTCTAGCTAGAGTCAATGATACGAGATACTGGTGCGCATGGCATGCTGCATAGCCTAGTGCAAATCTCAAGTCTGTGCGTCAAATATTACGTTATAATGAAGGGTAGCTCTCTTGAGAAACCTTAATACCGAAGTATTAAGCGTTCTCCTGGCGTACCTCAAAGACAAACAATCGAGACTAGAACAGTGCAGAATGGTATAGGCAAAAAGCCCTCATTCGTGCATGCTCTACTCTCAATGGCACACAGACTAGAATTTACTCAATCAACTCCAGTTCTCAGGTATGTCGTGCCGCTTTTAACTGAAGCCAGCACTCACAGGAAACAATACCTATTATATCAGACTCCTAGTCTAGCATTATCTAATCCAGCAGAACACTAATAATTATAGGAAGCGGCAATATGAAAGCCAACCAATGCTTCGTGATCCACTTATCTTAACAACTAACATACACAGGCTATATCAGACCTTAACACACAATACAACTGGCCAGCATGAAGCTGATTTTGCAGAGTTAACCAGAGGGGGTAATGATATTAATAAAAGGTGGTGAAAGATATGGAAAATGAGAGAGATAGGCAGAGGAAAAGATTCTCAGGTGCGGAGCAGGGGACAGATAGCAAGGGAAAAAGATGGGTGCGTTCTAGAAACCAGATCTGAGGGAGAGAGTGGCGAGGAACCAGTATATATACTCGCACTAGCTCGAGCCGCGTGGGAAACCAGCGGTTACGAGTCAACTGACCACTAACAAAGCTCACAGCTTGGTAAGGACCTCCCTCCACCAACCCCCGCAAGGCAGCCAGCCGTGACGTCATCGAGCGGGACAAAAAACACTGCCACGCCCCCTCTCATTCTGTTCTACTCCCTCTCTCTCTCCCAGATCCTATCATTACTAGTTAATGACAAAACATATACTTTACAATTAAATATATAAAGCCTTGACATGGGCGAAAACAAAGAGCCTTTCTGGACTGCCCATGACACGAGCTTTCATATGAAATAAAGCACACTCTAATACATAAACTGTAGCCCCATCCACTGCCCTGGCGATCCGAGCGAATCACTGTAGGACAAGCCATGCGGTTCTAACGGAGTGGTTAACGTCACACCAGTGAGACCCAGCGTCGCACGTGATGCGTCGGCAGTGTTTGATCACAACTCCCAGCGACGCATCACGTGCGTCCGACATATAAAAAACACTTACGTGGCTCGTAAGGTAGGAAATGGCGGGAGAATAGGAGGGGGAGGTACCGTAGTGTGTGTGGGAGCCGGGCCAGTAGGTGTGAGCAGGCCGAGACAGCCACGCGGCTGGTGGTGGTGGGCTTAGTGGGGATACTTTACACCCTTAGTTCACCGCCACTTTGAACCTTCATTACTCCGGTCGTATGGGAGCTAGAGGCTTGAGATTTATGTGAGACACTCCTTAGGATGTATGCCGTACAATGCCATACTCAGTTTTTACCCTAGTGCTCCCGGGCGGGTGGTCATGCGGGGGAGACGAACTTTCGACCCCCCCCCCCCCCCCGCCCCCCAAATGACCGAAATGAATTTGTTTTTATTCTTGTCTTCATTTCTCACCATTCTCTTCCATTTTGGCTCAACAAATGTTTTTGAGGCTCCCCCCAACCCCCCACCGGCCCCCCCCCCCAAAAAAAATGTCCGAGGTAATTTTTTTTTTTTTTTTTTTCATTTCTCATCCTTGTCTTCCATTTTAGCAAACCAAAAAAAAAAGAAGTTAAAATGGCTTGGGACTGGGGTGAACAAAGTATTATAACTAGCCGGGGCTCAACGGGTTATAAGGATGGTGGCCACTGCCTACGATTTATTATGCAACTTCGAATCCTGCATAGCAATCTAAGCATGTACACACATCCCAACTGCAACTCACGTAGGCAATGCATATGTGAATGGAAAGAGCAATTAATGGGGCCTTAACCACTGACAGTAGATAGAGATAGAGAAGGTTTGTGGAAAGTATTGAGATTATACAGAGTAGTTGTTAAAAGTTGTTGGAAGCGGTAAAGAGCATGCCGGTATAATATTATGATGGTACAATGACGGCAGTGCATGTACAGTAGAGGATGAAAAAAGCAAGTTCATTGATCTAAAGTTGTGCTAAAATTGGGTGTGTCATGTCCCCATTGTTGTTCAGTATAACTATGGATGGAGTCATGAAAGAAATACAAGGAAGATCAGTGGATGTTGGAGTACCCCCAGTGGAAGTTGCTTGTTCTACTGTTTGCTGATGATACAGTTCTGATGAGTGATAATGAGTCATAGTTGCAGGGTTTTATGAATATGTTTGAAACTGTGTGTGAGAAACAGAACCTGAAGGTTAATGTGGTGAACAGCATGAATCTTTGAGAGGAATGCATTCACTGAGTGTTAGATAAGGTTGAATGGTCAGGTAATGGAGAATGTCACCAAAATTAAGTTTTTGGACAGTGTGATCAGTTAAGATGGGAGTACATAATAGAGAATGAAGTGCAAGAGAGGGTAATACAGGGGAAGAGGGTTGTAGGAATGATGAAAGCAATACAGTGACAAGGCGGTGAATTTGAAAGTAAGAAAGTTGCTGCATAAAATTATGATAATCCTGACATTGACGTTTTTGGAAAGACATAGGCCTACATCAAAAGTGAGAGGGGTGGAAATTAGTTACTTGAGAGTCAATGTGGAGACACATGAAGAGATAGATAGACAAATAAGGAAGTGCGAGAACATAGTGGTGTAGATGATGTGGACATACTGGAGCGTTATGAGAAACACCTTGAGGTGGTTCGGTCATGTGGAGCGTATGGCAAATGAGAGAATGGCTAAAAGAGCGTATTAGAGTGAAGTGGAAGGGCAGAGAGGGATTTGGAAGATGGAGTTGCAGGTATATAAATTACATGGATCGTAGAGGTGGGGAGGTGGTACAGTACTGGAACTGAGGGCTCCCACATAATGGCAGTATTGCAGTTCGAGATTCCGGTCTTTGTTACCAAGAGTGCCACCTTTGAGTAAGTAAGGGTCACAACTAAATGCATGCATATATAATTATATACATGCTATTTTTAAAAATTTGTTTTTCTTTTTCTTGTGGATTTTTAAGCAAATTCTATACTAACATAAGTCCCATGTCTGGTTGAATTGGAAGATTCTCTCTGGAAACACTGAGTTATAGGTTATATGAGTTATCTCACTCAACTAGTCAACCAACCCACCTGTGTACCGGAAAATCCTAATCATAATTCCCACCTACTGGACTTATTTTTAACAACCAATTCAGAAAATTATGATGTTACAGTGAGGTCCCCGCTTGGATCTTCTGATCACTGTCTGATACAGGCCACCGATCTATCACCTACCACACCTTCCCACTCTGAATCTGTTTTGGTGACTAAATGGCATTACGATAGGGCAGAATGGGAGGGTCTTTAAGGTTTCTTTATTGATATTCCCTGGACCTTTCTTTTCTAATGATGTACACACCACCTTGAGCCACATACAAAATTTTGTAAAAATTGGAATGGAAACTTTTATTCCTCATCAAAAATACAGTAAAACATCTAATTCACCTAAATGGTTTGACCATAATTGTGCTAAGAGTAACTGAACAAAAAGCAATAGCCTACAATGCATACACAAGATCAAAAACACATGAAGCCTTTAATTACTTTAGAAACATCAGAAATCAATACTCTCAACTCATTCAAATCCAACTTCACTACTGCTTCATCCATTCCACCATTAAAATCTCCTACTGGCAATCTTGTAAGTGATCCACGAGGTAAAGCAAACCTTCTTGCGGATATTTTCTCCACCAACTCAACCTTAGATGAAATAAATCAAGATGTCCCTGTATTTAATTTTAATTCGCCTGAAATTCCCTCACTTAAGATCCACACCAGACATGTCAACACTATTTTGCAGAATCTCTGAGTAGATAAGGCTCCTGGTCCAGATGAAATTCCTCCAATAGTACTTAAGAATTGCTCCTTGGTGCTCGCTCCTGTATTGACAACGTTTTTCCGTCTGTGTACTCATACCTCATGCTTCCCAGTACCCTGGAAAGAAGCAAACATCCATCCAGTTCCTAAAAAAGGTGCCTCTTCAGATCCATCAAACTACAGACCAATAGCTATAACTTCCACTCTTGGTAAAGTCTTTGAAATTATATTAAATAATCACATAATTAAGCATCTTGAGAATAATAAATTAATCAGTGATAGGCAATATGGTTTTAGACGATGTCGATCAACTGCAGACATTCTTTGCCTTCTTACGCATCAAATCAACCAAGCTACAGACCAACATGGTGAAACACATACAATAACACTGGATATATCAAAGGCATTTGATAGAGTCTGGCATCAATCCTTATTGTCGAAGATGTCACACTACGGCCTTCCATCATTAGTTCCACTAATTTCTTCTTATCTTCATAACAGAAAAATATGTGTAATGGTAGATGGCCTTTATTCTCAATTTCACTCAATAAATGCTGGTGTTCCCCAGGGATCAGTTTTGGCCCCAACTCTGTTCCTCATTCATATCAATTATCTCATATCTACCACTCATAATCCAATACATTCCTACGCAGATGACTCAACACTCCGCAGTTCCTTCACATTTACCAATTCTTTCACCCAACCAGATCTTATAAATTCAAAAATAAACACTGCAAATCCTCTGAACCAGAACTTCTAGAATTAATTAATGGGGACAAAAGAATCTAGTTTCCTTTAATGCACAGAAAACCAAGTACATTCAATTTTCTAACCGACAGAATCTCACTGACACCCATATATTTTTTAATGATGTAAATATTCCCACTTTCCCTAGTATTGACATTCTCGGTGTAACATTAACTACTAACTTGAGCTGGACACCTTATGTTAGAAGCATTGCTAAGAATGCCTCTAAAAAACTGGGTATCCTGTACAGAGTTCGAGAATTCTTCACTGACGAGCAGTTGGCCGTAATATATAAAAGTCATGTGCGTTCTCAGATGGATTACTGTTCACCTCTGTGGAGTGGTTGCATTGAGGCAGTTGGACAAAATTCAAAATAAAGCTATTAGATTAATCAATAACCCTGCAATCACACAGGACCTTCCTACATTATCCATACGAAGAATCGTTGCATCCCTTGCATTATTCTACAGATATTTTCACAGCAATTGTTCCGAGGAACTTGCTTCAATTGTGCCGCCTCTCCACATCTTTCCCCGTAGAACTAGGGCAGCTGAGAGCGCCCATGAATTTACACTTTCTCCTCCACAATGAAGAACTTCTGCTTATCAAAATTCATTTATCCCTAGAACTACTACTCTTTGGAATTCACTTCCCTCGAGTTGCTTTCCACAAACTTACAATCTACAAAAGTTTAAATCCAGTTGTTACAAACATTTTATGAATGGAGGATGCCTTTAGGCACATAGACCTTTTTGTTTTATGAGTTTTTCCTTCCTCCGTTCATTGTCTCTTTATAAAAAAAAAAAAAAAAAAAAAAAAAAAAAAAAAATTGAAGTAACTCTACAATGCAGCAATTGAAAACAGCCTCAAATGTGAATATAATTACTGTACTGTATTCAGATATACTTCAGACTCTCTGAAAGTACTGGGTCTCCAAGGTCTGAAAGAGAAGAGGTTTATTGTACACTGCTTCAAGGTCAGTTATCTTACACCAACCTTTTTTACTCAGTGTGCCTTGAGATGATTCCAGGGTTGCAAGACTGTCTGGAAGAGAACTGTGGGATGCTGGTGATTCTGGAACAACAACCGGCTCAGTAGTGTTTCCAAGAGGAGGAGGCGGTGGTGGTGGATGTTGTGGTCTACTGCTGCTGCATCAGATATGGATAATTATATTAATAAAACTAGCAATACAATGTATACAAAATTAATACCGGTATATGATTATTATAGAATCCGTATATCTATTTACAGTCCAATACTATTTACACCAAATTGATACCGGTATATGATTAATATGGTATCCGTATATCTATTTACAATATACAGTATATACTAGAGGTGGACCGGATATTGATTTCTTGATATTTGCGGATGCGGATGCGGATGTAGATAGTTTTAGCCCTCAAGAGTTTTAGCCACAGATAATGGAAATTTTAAGATACTAAAACATTTGAGACAAAACTATATTATAAATAGAGGAAGCATGAGTATATGAACTATATTATTCTACAATTTCAATTATCTGTGTTACCAGGGTGCGGGGACGGGGACCCAACTCTTATGCACCCCACCAACCCCAACCACCACCCATTAGAAAGAGGCTATAAAATAAACTTAAAACTGGAATTATGCACATGAACTTCCATCACCCATAGTATTTAACTATTTATACTATTTATGAAGACATGAAATGAAAGACCGATTTTTAATATTCAAACTGAACAATTGGTAAGTTGTACTTCAGAAAGAGAAGCTTCTGGGCTCTTTCTGGAGAAAATCTACTTCGTTTTTCGTCATAGATAAGGCCTGCTCCACTGAACAGACACTCACTTGCTACGCTTTGAAGGGGATGATAAATAAGTTCTAGTGAGCTGAGCAATGCATGGAAAGGCTTCACGATGTTCTCTCCACCAAGCTAGACTACTAGCAGGGTTGCCAGGTGGCCGATTTTTCGGCCAAATTTCTCAAATTTGGCCGAATTTCAAATCGTCTGGCCAGAAAAAAGCCCCCCTTTCCGGCCAAACAATTTGGCCGAAATTTGGCCGAATTCCGTGAATTACATACTATACTGTTTGTAATTCTCCAATTGTTAAATTTATTATCATAAAATTGTGAATAGTAGATACGCAAAGTATGCCACACTTTTTTCTTCCCTCCTCTCCACTCCTCCCGTGACTCATCTCCTCCTACCCTCCTCCACAACCTCCCGTTGTCCTCCCCTTCCACAGACAGATTCAATACGAAGCATCGCCAATCTAGCAATAGTACTTCCTTCAAACTTCATTGCTATATAACATGGTAATCCTGATTATACGAGCGCGCCTTGGCGGTAAAGAACAGTTCTCTCTGAGCCACTTATTTTGATAGTTGTGCGTAATTTGATTGGAATTTTTCGTGTTTAATCGACTGTTGTGCCAGTGCCTATTGATTAATAATTGCCTTAATTTTTTTTGCAGTAATCATACTGCTGGCAAAATGTCAAATAAGAAGTGGAAAGGGAGCTACGATAGTGGAAGGAAATATAACAAGTCATGGGAGGAGAAATTTCTGTGGGTTACAAAAGCCAGTGATAGCAGTGAATATGCCTTTTGCAAACTTTGTAAAACTCAGATACCTCCCAAAGCATCTCGTTTGACGGACTATGAAAAATCAAAGGGACACACAAGCAGGGTTAATGCTTCATCCATGTGTAGGCCACTGCCTTTTTTAGCCGTTCCAAAGAAAAATGACCACGAGAAAAAGTGTGTGGAATTGGAGTTTGCTGTCGCTATATCTTGCCACTGTTCAACTGCAAGTGTAGATCATCTTGGTGAATTAATGAAAAAGAATGGCAAAGGCAGTGAACTACAGAACCTACAGCTACATAGAACATAAGTTAATTTCTAAAGTTATCTCACCAGCACTCTTTAAAGAACTTAGAAGAAAGGACATACGAGGACAGAAATATGCTTTACTGATTGATAAAGCCACAGATGTTGCCACAGACAAACATATCTGCGTTATTGTGAGGTCTTTAAGTGAATCACAGAAGACAATTGTCACAGATTTTGTGGGTCTTGTACCAATTATTGGAGGCACAGGTCATGATATATTTCTAGCACTGAGCAGCACCTTGGAGAAGGTTGGAATAAAGTGGTCGGACTGTGTGGGGTTTGGTAGTAAGACGGTGCATCTGCAATGATAGGTGAACATAATTCAGTATGGTCAAGAATTAGAGAACAATCACCAAACTGTCGGCTTAACAGATGTAGGCTATTTGCCATTCACTCGCCCTTTGCATCGGAAATGCTTTTGAAATTTTAATAAAATGGAAAGAAAATAAGCCACCTGTGATTGCTACTATCATGATGGATACCAGAGGCACAATATCCAGTTATTATCAGGTAAATATTCATTATAGGTATATTTTTTGCTTAAATTTAATATAAGCAGTTTGGCTGAAATTTGGCCGAATTCACAAAACGAGTTGGCCGAAAAATGCTACGAATTTGGCCGGGAGAGCCATAGTGAACCTGGTAACCCTGAGCCAGAGGGTCTTCATGTGCCTCCAAACGTTTTCTCTTTTGGTAGTCCTCAATCATGAATGAAGCTTCCTTTGACAATTCTTATGTGACCTCCTCATCAATGCTAGAAGAAGCTAAAAGGATATTCATAGAGTCAGTAATGCTTCTTGCACAAGGTGTAAGGCTTGTGCTTGGATTTTCTTTTGATGAAATCTTCTGCTTCTTGGAAAGTGTTTCTCTTGTGCCCTGCAACAGTTCATCACACTTATGCCCCAAATTGATTTTTACTCTTTTTGAAGCATAAGGTTCAAAAAACTTATTTTTGTACCTCGGATCAAGAAAGGTTGCTGTAACGTAAGCATCGTTGTTTTGAAAGGTGTCAAATCATCTGTTGATCTCAAGCTTTAGTTTTTCTGTCATTGTTGTCACTCCTTCATTGTCACTAGTGCCATCATTAAGCACAACTTTTAAGGTTGCAACCAAAGGTATCACATCTGACAAACAAGAATTTGCAGAGATAACAGTCTTGGTTATTTCATCGAAAGGTTTAAGGCGTTTTACAGTTCTTCATAATTGCATTATCACCTGCTGTCAGGGGTTTTACCTTTGTGTTGCTTGAAGCGTAGATGCAGATGGCTTCAATAATTTCACTCATTCTCTCAAGCATAATTATGAAGGCTACTGTTCCATCGAGTTTGAACATCTTGTACTACAGAAAGTTGAGGAACATTTAACCTAGACTGTATTTTCTTTAAATCATCTTGAGCTTCCGCTGAATGGTTGAAGTGAGTGGCAATCGACCTGCACTTAGCTAATAAATCTGACACACATTTCTGTACACATTCCACTCTTAACAACCAGTTGAAGCTGGTGTGCAAAACAGTCTACACTTTTCACTTCTACACTTTTCACTTCTGACAGAAAAAGTTTTGTTCTTCAAATTTGCACCTGGGTCTCTCACTACACAATGTACATCATCGGGTGAAATCTTCCATTTATCCAGCTTTGAATTAAACACTGTGCTAAGATAGTCACCAGTATGGCGCTCTGACAGAGGTTCAGCACACAATACAAAATTATGCCTTTAGAAATTTGCATCAATTGCATGACATGTGAGTGATAACAGACACTCCAGAAGAGTTGTCAGACCATGCATCAGTTGTAAAGGAGATTTTGGATGACTCGGTCAGGGAAGAGATGGTTGATGTGATCTTACCTTCTACCAATGGATACATTTCCTCACATATCAAGTCTCTGTAATATCTTCTTTGCTTTAATAGATACTGTGGTGAAGCATGCCTCATCAGCCTCTGAAAGCCACAATCCTCTACATGGCTGAAAGGCAAGTCATCAAGAACAATCATTTCTGCAATCTTACAGTCCATTGACTTTGTTTGGACATCATTTTTGTCCCACTTTCTTTTTTTGTCCAAGCTGCTCTCAATTGTTTGCTGCTTAAGATTCCCTTGAGCAACTAGTGATGATGATGATGGTGTTGGAGATGTTTGATGTTGACTTAGTGAACTTTTTTCCTTTTCTTTATCTTGAATGTTTTTGTATTTCTCTGGGTGCTTGCTTTGCAAATGACTGCGTAAGTTACTTGTTCCACGTCCTTTTCGTGAGAAGTTACCCTTGCAAATTTTACACTGTGCACAGTTGCTGGAAATACACTCAAAATATTTCCACTGGGGAGCCATTTTAGGCTAGTAAAAACACTCAGTAATTCCTGCAAATTAAATCCTATGTCACAACCTTGATGAATCTTGATAAGTTATAACTCAATAATATGATCGGTCAATATTTACCAGACTCGCAACAGCTATTTTCAAGTTTCTTTTAGTTTTTTGGGTTTATTATCTTCCTATAATAGTGATTAATACTGATTATTACCGGCAATTAGTATTACTATTTACCCATTAGTAATTAGTTTATAACTTTATACCCAACAATCTTAAAGCTTGGGATTTTTCGGTGAATATTTTCGGTAATAATCACTAATAATATAGGAAGCTAATAAACCTAAAAAACAATACAAAAACACAAAAACAAAACTTGAAAATAGCTGTTGCGAGTCTGGTAAATATTGACCATATGATCTATTACAAGTCAAAAGACAGTTTGCGAAAGTAATGGCATCACCCTCTCAATATGAACACTACCACACAACTGATGTTTTATGTATGGGCGCCCGGCACAGTCTCACAGGGCATAGCTAACGCTGATTCGCTCACAAATCAGTTACCAATTTACCAGTACGACATGCAATAATTTTCGCTATATGTAAAGCTATAAATTGTTTGTTACGACCGGGACTCGTATAAAACAAGGGCTCTTATTCATTGGACTAGAAAGGCACACAGCCACAACGGTAACACTAGATCCAACCCTCGAACTTATAATGCCGGCGCACAAAAAACACCTATACCATGTCAGAGTTAAATCTGCGATAGCGGGGTATCCTATAACTCGGTATAAATGCACTACTACTACAGGCTGATGATCCCTGATACAGCCTGATCACAACATACAATTACGTTAATAAAGTATACAAGGAAAAAGATAGGGAGCTTAATTAAATCACTGGAATGATTTAATGCAAACAAGAAGAAGGTATAATTAACGTTACTCTAAACAATAATAACGGTCACTCCTGTATTAAAGAAAGTGAATGAAAGTCCTAAAGCATCGAGCAGGAATCTTCTGAAGAAAGTCTGATGCAGCTAAGATGATCGAATCGGATTTTGAACTGTTATATAAAGCAGGAACAAGATATGACAAGTGTAGGGACATACAGTGTTAATTGGCACGGAAATAATAATAAATGCGCAATAGTATTATCTCCAACAACAAAAAAAGTACTTCCTCAGGCAACGCAAAAGCCTGCTCGGGTTGTGCAACTCAACAACAACCAAGGCTTGCTATCAACGTGAATAAAAATGCTGCATACATAACATAAGAGTTTATAATCTTAATCGGGTGTCTGCTAGGCGAATAAAGTCTAGCTGGGATGTAGTAGGCTAGGAAACATGGCTGAGCAAGCGGCTCGTAGCCTAGCGAGGTCCTTAAGACTGTACGGCCAAATTACGTTAAATGACGGGGTGCTCTCTTGAGAGATCCAGATCGCTAGTATCTGGTTCTCTCCTGGCAACCCTCTCAAAGTCAAAGCAAAACGAGTTAGCACAGTGTTGGGTGGCAGAGGCAAAAGCCCTCACTCGCAACACAGTGCTAAACTCACAAGGTACACAGTCAGAAAGACCACCTAGGCTTCCCACGTATCCGTTGCGATTGTACAGGTTCAACAAAACCTGGTACACATCGGAAATCACAACACCAGTAGCCTTACCCCAGTCTAGCAGTAACCTAACAAGTGCGCATGGGGGTAATTGAAAACGTCCCCCTGTGCTGACGTATTTGAGGTGTTTCCGTCACTAAAATATTCATTGTACCATTAATAGCATTAATAATTATCCATATGCACCTATTATGGGTTGATTATAAAGGTATTAACCTGAAACAACAATAAAACGAGTGAAAACAGCGTTTGGATGGTCAAAATCGGAGATATAGCCCACGAGTTGTATAATGTATGGGTGAGGCAAACTGCTTTCCCGCCAATTTTCCCCAAGGCCACTGAGACACAGTCGATCGATACTCTCTCTCTCTCTCTTGCACTCGCTTGCCATCAGTGATGACAACACCCTGCTTGCAACTCGCTAATGTTAGCACGAAAATATACCTCAGAATAAGGGAATAATAGGGAAAATAGGTGATAACTGAAGGAGAGGAGGAAAGTGGGGAAGGAGGGGAGGTAGAGGACTGAGATTTTGCATGGCCCAGGGGCCAAAAAAAAAAATAAAAATAAAAAAAAAAATAAAAAAAAAAAAAAAAATTCGATGTCAAAAGTTGATTTTTTATTTTACTTACTCTCAAGAGTCTTCCCGCAGTCCGCCGGGGGAACTCTTAAGAGTCTCCCCGCAGCTCCCGGGTTAAATAGCCCAGCAGACAACCAAGAAATAGGTAGGGAGACACCATGAGTGTGTCGAACCTCTACAGACAAAATGTTAACCCCTCCAAAATGTCTAGCTAAACATGGAATATCTGAGAGCTTCAGCATATAATACGATGGCCGATGTATGAAATCGTGCAGAACCAAAGGGGAGTTATGATATTAAATAGATTGGAAGAATGAGAGGTAAGAAGTTGAGAGAGAGAGAAAGTGTTCTATAGGTAGAGGTCAGGGACAGGTGGCAAGGGAGGTGTGAAGGGTATGCTGATCAGGCAAGCTCTGAGCAAGGAAGGCCCAGAGGCAACAGAGAGTGCGGGGGGGGACTACCTCCTGCCGCGGAAGGAGGGCGGCTGCCTCGGGCGGTGAGGCAGCCAGCCACTCAGAGGGCCCGGCCGTGGCATAACGTCACCGAGACAACGTGTAACACTACGCGCACACACTCTGCCTCCTGCACTTACTCACTCACACTCTAGCTGTATCATTCAGTCTCATACATTAAACTTATAACTGATGATATAAATTATAATGCATTGTCACAGGCAAAAATAAAGACCACTTCTTTACTGCCTGTGACATGACGATTCACAAGAAAGAAAGTATAACATTGTAGATAGACTGTAGCCAAATTCACTGCCCTGGCGAGTGTTAGCGAGTGGCCAAGTGAGCGGCTGAGCCCACGTGGTGTTCTGCTAAGCTGCAGGCGTCACACCCCACCCAAGATATTAGACGCTCATCCATGAGCTTCATATCTGACAAGCAGAACCCCGATAAGACTCGCCACCCCTAACCACTTCACAACAAAGAAGGCAAAGCTCAGTTCTCATAAAAAAAAAAAATTACAACCCCTCCCAACACAATAGCTTAATTCATACTGCTATGCTCCGAGAGCGAGCTTCTACTAGCCTAGCCTTCTGAGAGAAGTACAGGTTCGACTCAGAACTTCAGCTATAACATACTTAAAAATGGTAACTATTAAAGAAAGTTTTTATAGAATTTTCATTTTTAATATGTTTTTGGCAGCTGCACTTACAGGGGCAAGCCTATTTTACTCCACTCTCAACACACACTGACTGAACGGCGAGGGTTCTCCTGCAAACAAACCCTCCCGTGACAAACAATCAGCCAAAATATTATCAGGGCCCTTAGCATGCCACACATCCAACTTGTGTCCCGGCAGCAAAACAATACCTGGCACTGATAAACTGCCCAGTTCATCACAAGACTGGCATTTCTCTTCGCTCTTTCCGGCAACGGGACCTGCCAAAAGCCTTTCACTAGTTCTACCTTCCTGATAGGCGATGCAGCTCCGAGGCGGTCTATGGTGTCGTCAACTCTCGATAAGGTATAGGCGTCTGTCAGGGATAATGCTTCCACACTCTTGCAGTCACCATACACACGGATCTTGCCACTCAACTCAGGTTGCAAACTCACTGGCAACGACCACTCACGATATCCTTTATCCCTCAGACCCTTTTTCCACATGTCGTCTAGCTCTGTTTTCACGACAGGCTGTTGAGCAGGATTTATACGATAGGGAATTAACTTAAACCTTGCACTGTCTCCAGCATCCATGTCGGATTCTACCCCGTACATCAGGCCTGGAGAAGCAACAAACATGCGGATGCACTGCCACAGCCTAGTAAACAACTTATCTCGCAGAACAACCTGCCTAGTCCCCTCCCACAACCCAGCCGAGACTGCAGCTTCTAACCTGTAGTCTCCCTCCTTCTCCACCTTCGTCCCTAGAACAGCCAGGTCATGAGAGGGACAATCAGTACCACCTGTGCAGTCACTCCCATAGTTCATTATTGCTAAGGCTTCCCCACCGATACCGTACATGCGCACCCCCGCATTCCTTACGATCACATCTGCCTGCGCAGCATCACCGCTTTTAGCGATATGGCCAGATATAGTCGGTCTATGGTAGGGCTGTTGCATTCGACTAGAGCAGCATTGGGAGGCTATACGACGACCGGGCACATCCACTCTACAGCCAACCTCACCAATCTGCTCAATGTCCTCCTTCTGATCACCACCCTTGGCAGCCATGGGTCGACCTTGACCTGACAACCTTGTCCAAGCCTCGTCGCCCATCTTGAACCACCGAAACAACGAGGCTAACGGTCTCCCAACATTCACGTGACCTGCCCGCGGAACATCTTGCACCGCCTGAGTTGTGAGGCTCGGGTGCTCGGCACGACCAGTGGGGTATGAACCGAGCTGGTGCTCGAGCGCTGCACACTGCTGCTCAGGCAGGTGCTCTAGCGCTTCCACAGCCACCAGACTCGTGTCCCCCGCCCACTGCTCCGCCGAGACATGAGAATCCCTACTCTCCTCCACCTGTGCCCTACTGCCCCCCTCTCCTTATATTCTTGACTTTTTCTCCTCAGACTGATTTTACTTTAAGCTAAGGGTGGTATTTGTACAAACTAACCTAGCCTAACCCAACCTGCCAAGCTTTTGCCTAACCCAAACCTAGCCTAGCCTATAGCCAGCCAATCTGTTTTATTATTAACTCTTGTAGATATTGTATTTAGTATCCTACTGTAGCTATACAGTATATATCTGTAATTTTAGTTGTTGCTTGCACGATCTTGTAATAACCTTTGACTGATACACTTGTTTATCTAAAAAGAGTAGGCTACTGCTTTACTAGGCTACAGTGACACCAGGGCCATCTGTTGACACAGTATATTAACCCCTTGTGTGCAGTCACACTTTATTTTTATATAATCTCTATTTGGGGAATTGTATATTTAGTTACATATTCTGTTATACATATATTTGTTTAAGGTTAGGTTATCACACCTGGTAGCCTATTTCTGCGAATTTCAATTTTATTATTTTCGGTTAGGCTATTCAACGCTGGTAGCCTATTATTGCGTATTTCAATTTAAAAAAAAACTTTTGGTTAGGCTATCGCCCCTGGAAGCCTAATTCTGCGTATCTCAACATTTTTGTTTTCGGTTAGGCTATCACCCCTGATAACCTATTTCTGCGTATTTCAGCATATTTGTTTTCGGTTGAAGTGATTGAAGTGTTTTTAAAGTGAGTGAAGTGTTTTAAAGTGAGTGAATTGTTTTTTAAGTGAGTGAAGTGATCTGAAGAAAGTGACTGTCACCATGCCTCGCGCTTGTGCGAACTGCGCCGGTAGGTTTGGTGAGTCCATGTTTGCTACTATCGATCTTCAAGTCTGCCGGCTCTGCCAGCAACGAGAGAATTTTACAGTGAAATTAGATGAAGCCTACAACAAGATCAACATCCTCACCATGAAGCTGGAATCACTCCAAGAGTTTGTAACACTCAACGTTGGAGTACCACAAACTTCAATTGTCACCGCAACTCCAGCAGCCACCAACGCCAACTGCCAACAATGCAACGCCTACAGTAGCCACTTCAGCTGATGTTTCCGATACTCAAGATACAAATAGTGACTCTCTTCCCCCTCAAGACAACTTCCGTGTCGTGAGGAACAACGTTTGCCCCAAGACCAGGAAACACATACCGATTACCGAGTGTCAAAACCGTTTCCAGATACTCGCAGACTCAGATGACGAAGAGGAAATAGAAGAAGTCCGGCTCGTGGGAGACTCGATGATACGTGGTCAGCTCACAGAGTTTTGCGCCAGGGCACCTAAGACCAGGAAGCGTTTTTGTATCCCTGGTGGTGGTGTGGATGACGTAGTTGCAGCAGTTGACGAAGTATCAAAGCTGGCCCCTGCTAATACAATGTACGTCATCCACGTTGGATCCAACGATGTACAGCGAACCCGGTCGGAAGATTTGCTTTTAAAGTACCAGCAGCTGATCAAGTCGTTTAAGGAGAAGTCATCAAGGATCATCGTCTCAGGAATCGTCCCCCGGCTCGGTGTAGAGAGCCGATTTTACAACATAGCCACCAGCACAAATCGTTGTCTTGCAAACCTCTGCAGGAAGGAGAACGTGGGATTCGTCGACACCTGGGACAATTTCTACTACGATGACTATTTGTTTTCGGACGATGGAGTTCATCTGAACCAGGTGGAAGCAGCACGTTTTGGGCGTCTTCTCAACGATGCGGTGAAGGATTTTCGGAGAAGAAATCGACTCAGCACAGGACAACCAGGAAGGAGGACCGAAGACAGCGAGGACGGCAACCTACAAAGGAATTAAATACTAATCCGTCAAGAACCGCGAATTTGGATAAAGCTCCACCAACACGACCCAAATTCAAAACCGTCAGGGATAACGACCGAGGACCGAGGACAGCCATGAATGTAAATGTAGATCCGACCAGAACCAAAAATTCGATGAAAGAACGTTCTACGAGTTCTAAAACCGCAACTTTAAAGGTTTTCTATGCAAACGCTCGTAGCATACGCAATAAATTTTCAGATTTAGAGGAACTAGTGTTTACAGAAAATTATGATGTGAGTGGCATAACAGAATCTTGGCTCAATACAGAAGATAGAGACTTTTTAGCAGAGTATTCACTTCCCGGTTATGTAATGTTTGAGAACAGCCGAATAAATAAAAATGGAGGTGGCGTTATATTTTATATCAAAGAAAGTCTTAACCCGACCCTCGTGTCAAAACCTCAAATTGTGAACGTCGACACATCTTTTGTGCTAATAAAGAATAATAAAGATACAAAAATAATACTTGCGTTAATATACAGACCTCCAGCTCAATCAGTGCAAACTGACCGAGAAATTTACGAACAAATTGCAGATGTAAGTAACTCACAAGATACCGTAATTTTTGGCGACTTTAATTTACCTGTGACCAAGTGGGGCGATACTCTTACTTCACACTCCGGACATGACTTGTATACGAACTTGCAAGAGAGTTCGCTTTATCAATTTGTTCGAACGCCGACCCGTGGTAATAACGTTATTGACATTGTACTTGCAACAAAAGAAGAATTGATAGAGAATTTGAATGTTGGTGATGAATTCAGTAACAGCGACCATCGTACGATAACTTTCACTTTAAAGTTTACTAGTAACGAACCAAATAGTAGCATCGAAAAAGTCCCTAATTTCAAGAAAGCAAACTTCCATAAACTTAGAGCTATGTTTAAAGAAACTGACTGGAGCTTTTTAATTAACAATAACGACATAAATACATCTTGGAAGTTATTCGAAACCACTTCCCTAAAAGCAGTGCAAGACTGCATACCATCGAAAATACGGCGTCCAGGCCATAATAATAAGCCCAAATGGTGGAATAAAGATATTTCAAACTGCCTGCTTGCTAAAAAATTTGCTAATGATAGATTAAAATCCTCACAAAATGACGAAGAACGGGTGAAATTTGTAGAGCTACGACGCAAAGCCAAAAAGTTAATTAAGCAAAGTAAAAAGACCTTAGAGTTACATATTGCGAATCAAAGTAAAACAAACCCGAAAGAATTCTATAGTTATATCAGAAAGAAAAAAGTAGTTACTTCAACTGTTGGACCGTTAGTCGATGAAAAAGGAGAATACACCAAAGACGAAGTACAAATGAGTAATGCCCTCAATACCTTCTTTGCATCAGTTTTTACAACAGAGGACCTCAGTGATATCCC
>JBAKBP010031255.1:0-24667 GCA_037953745.1 Lithodes maja | reverse complement strand
CTCAAGGGCTCTATACTCAAACCTTACTAAACAAAAATTACACCGACTTTGATCGTAAGTTCTATCGAGTTCTACATTTAAGTGACTAACAAATGTGTATAGTCCACATATAATTAAATACAGACTGTTTATATTATGTATGGAATTGCATAAATGGGAGAAACTGATTGAAATTATGAACGAAACAATCAATAACAGCCGCAACACTATTCCAGCCCATTTTTGCCTCTTAGTCCTTTCCTTTTATGATATAAAAGCCCGACTGTAAGTAATTTGAGAACCTAGGAGTAGATCGTAGAGGGCACGTTGATGTGTACTGCAATAATGGTGAACATAATATCCTGAATACTGTATGAGATTGGATTTAATTACGTTATTATTATATTCAAATCACATTAAATCTTGATCGTAGGAAGTAGTGCAATGAGAGAGAGAGAGAGAGAGAGAGAGAGAGAAGCAGATCACTACAGCCAAGATTCGTGTAACCCAAGTTGTGTATAGAAACTCATTTTGAGAATACAATTATGCAGTGTATTGTATTAATACATTCCTAATACATATTTAATGTTGGCCATTGTAAGCATGCGCAATGATGGTTTAACAATTATTTGCAATACATGAACACAATCGTCACTAATCACTAACTGCTAGCTAGAAAAGGAAGGTGGGGGAGTTGGGGATAGTTTGGGGGTGGAAGATGGGGTAGACTTGGACCCGACTCCCCCGTTCCACCTGCCCAGGGTGGAGTAGGGGAAGGAAGGTCCCACCCCTGAGCAACTTTTAGTACGGGTGAGTGTACATGACAGGAAAGGAGGAAGCTGTTTATTCATGGGCATGCTAGAGGTGAGCTTCGGGGTGTGTTTTTCTTTTTCCTCTCTTTTCGTATTTCATCTATATTTTTATGTTGCTAAAACATATTGATGAAAGTTCTACCCTTGGAGTTCACCTTTAACTCGTTAAATGTGACAGGCATGTTTTTTAGCGTCTGCCAGTGTAGCTAGTTTGTGCTTGATTCAGAAATAATTTATTATATTTACCATATAAAGCAGTATTACTGCACCATTTGCACATATTTGTCTTGTATAATGGATATGTGAAAATTGAAGAACCAGAAAATAGGTGTAAAGAGCAAATATCCAGTGAAAAACGTATTATTGTGACGGGAGGGGTGACGAATGCAAACGAGGTAGAGCGACCCAGGTCTGATCTGGAGGCTTGAGCCACACTGATGGCTCTGGCTGTCTCCCGCGCATGTATGAGGGAGGTATGAGAAGTGTAGAGGAGGGTGACTGGATATATTTGAGGCGGGAGGGAGGAAGTAGGGAGGGAAAGGGAAGGGAAAAAGTAGACTAAAGGAAGAGGCCGGGCGGAAGTTGAAGGACAAAGAGGGGGAGGAGGAGGTGGGGCCAGGCCGGATTTAGAAGTTGGGGGACCCTGGGCACTATGGTTATGTGGGGCCCTTAACCCTTCTTTAGCGGCGCGCAACATAAGTCGAGTTAAATAAAGCTGGACTATGTGGCGGTGCTCGACATATATCGTGTGGCAATTTCAGCACGTAATGTTGCTGAGAGAGAGAGACAAGTGGTGGCAGGAGAGTAGCGAGCGTATGACTGCTCCAGACCACCGCGGCGAACCTACTGACACGAATCTCACCTCCTCCCTCCCTCTCTCACTCGCTATATACGGAATTGTATGGGGAAAGTGCCTAATTACATGCTTTTTGCACTCGCGTTGCACGGTTTTTGCAAGAAAACTAGCCATCATAAAAGGATCGTTATGGTGTCATTCGAAAGCTCTGTTTATGCCCTTTCAGGGATAGATACTTGTTTTACGTTCTGGGTCTTATTTAGGCATGAAAATGATCACGTAAACAGCCCTATTTTGGCTAAAAACACTCCGCTGGTGGCTACATATTATAAACCGCATAGGCCGCTCTTTAAGTGTTAAGGAATGAAACCTTTTTAGGTGCACTTTAGGGCCTATGGCGAGAGTGGAGTGTTAGTAATCATTAAAATTGCAATTTGTTGCCAAGCGATTCACTTTAAAGTTCAGCTGAAAAAAATACATTAATTACTGACTGCAGCAACTTAACCTATCATGCATTCTAACACATCCTGTATTCTACGTATTAGCTACAATATTGTATAAATATGGATTTATAGATACACCAGCATCAAATTAGGCATGCCAAACAAATATTAGGCTATGTGTAATTGAATCTAATACTATGGAACTCTGTTGAGCATGTGTCAAGTAAAGTTCATCTAATTTCAGATATACTCAGTACGTATACAAATTGTTCACATAAACTTTCAGATCCTCAACCGACTCGTGACACACACACACACACACACACACACACACACATAATACTGTATATACTGTATATATATATATATATATATATATATGAATGTCTATAAAGGACACAAAAGGCAAAGCTGCCTGTAACAAGTGTCTCCCCAAAAATTGAAAGTGATAAAGAACCATATTCAAAGTACGTTAGAGTCGAAATGTCTGGACACACGGTATTTGCAGCCGTTTAAGTCATAGGAAGACGGAATGACATATTGAGGGAGAGAGCTCAAGAGTCTAGTTGTTGAGTAGAAGAAAGAAAGTTATGTAAATCCATAATAATCATTCGGCTTTACTGGTACACTCGGATGCCATAGACTCTAGCTCACTCATAAATATTCGGCTTTACTGGTACACTCGGATGCCATAGACTCTAGCTCACTCATAAATATTCGGCTTTACTGGTACACTCGGATGCCATAGACTCTAGCTCACTCATAAATATTCGGCTTTACTGGTACACTCGGATGCCATAGACTCTAGCTCACTCATAAATATTCGGCTTTACTGGTACCCTCGGATGCCATAGACTCTGGCTCACTCATAAATATTCGGCTTTACTGGTACACTCGGATGCCATAGACTCTAGCTCACTCATAAATATTCGGCTTTACTGGTACACTCGGATGCCATAGACTCTAGCTCACTCATAAATATTCGGCTTTACTGGTACACTCGGATGCCATAGACTCTAGCTCACTCATAAATATTCGGCTTTACTGGTACACTCGGATGCCATAGACTCTAGCTCACTCATAAATATTCGTTAACTTTACCTATTTCTAATTATGGAAATATGTCTCTGAAAACGAATATATAAATATAATTTTCTATATATCAGCTAAAATAAAATTATACTATTTATTGAGAAGCAAGTCCATATAGTTATTATAAATGCATACAGAAAAACAAAGAGGGCCCTTGAATTCTTATGAGTGGCATTCTGTGGCATCCGAGTGGAAATTTAAGGGGAAGATTTATATATTTATTTTATATATGCTGACTAACATTCTTTTTTACATGAAAACACTATATAGATTGTAGGCCTTGTACAGTACTGGCTATCTAATGTAATCCCTATGTATTCTGTATACTAAATAAAGATGATTGATTGAGTGTACAGGAAAAGTTGATTGGTCTTTGGATCTAAATTCTTCAAGATCATCAATCAATATTATTATCAGCCTGTTGTTACGCATTTCGGCACCAAAATGGCAGCCAAATGAGAAGATGGCCAATATTTGTTTTTAGTATACAGACTAGTAACACACATAACAAAGCCACTTCAACAGCTTCCTCTCTCTTCAACACCCTTCTCCCCTCTCAACACTCTTCGAAAAGTATAAACGAGGTGCCGCTGCAAAGGCTTAACCCTCAATACCCTCACCTTCAGCTGACCCTAAGGATCTCTATTGTTATTTTACCTCGGCTATCGAGTCATGGTCGGGGGCTGAAGGGGATATTTATTTATTTATTTATTTATAGTTATTGGCTTATATTTACTTATCTGTATTTATTTATTTTCTTTTGTAGTTTTCTCCATTGACCTCCAGTAAGTTTAAGAAACACCCCGAAGACCTCCTTCAAAGTAAACTTGTACATTTTTCTACCTAAAAGAATTTACACATATATATATATTATATATATATATATATATATCTAGAATGTTTTTTTTTTTTTTTTTAAGCTAGATTGATGTCTAGAGAGCAAACTGAAAATGATATAGGTAATATTTTATATATATATATAATATATATATATTTCTAGTCTCTCAGTGGGGATCGAACCATCGACCATCAGGACGATAGCCGACGCTTTAATCAATTACACCACGGCAGTCACGGCAGTTGATTAAAGCGTCGGCTATCGTCCTGATGGTCGATGGTTCGATCCCCACTGAGAGACTAGAAACATTTAGTGGCTCACGTGTATTTGTGATATATTCTCAATATATATATATATATATATATATATATATATATATATATATATATATATATATAATACAATACTCCCACCCTAACCCCTCTTGAAGCTCAAAGGCTGTTTTGAAAGATTATATAAATATTTGAGTCTCTCCTTTTTAATGTTACACAATTTTCGAGCTAATAAAAGGCCTCCCTACAGACCCCCTTCAATCTAAATTTGTCTGAGGGAGTTGGGGTAGGACACATTAAGGGGAGATGGTTCACTTTTTGGGCGATTTTTGCATGTATTCATTATTTTTCTAGTTTCCTCCCTAGACTTCCATCAAATTAAAAAAAAAAAAAACATCCATTAGATCCCCCTTCTAGATTAATTTGTACATTTTTCGGTAGAAAAACGTCCCGGCCGAAGGCCGATTCTTCAAACATTACAGGTTCACTATCGTTCGCCAGGGAAAACATCGACACCTAAATGGCACGAAAGGTCTAAATATTGACGAAGAAATGGGGCGAAAGGCCTTAAAATCGACTAACTAATGGGGAAACATCTTACCATCTGAAAACTAATGGGGCTAAACATGAGGGAGAAAGTGGTCCAGAAAACCGGCCCATCCCCCCTTAAGTTGTAGCAAAATGGATACACTTGGTATAATAGTATTACTTTGTAGACATATTAGAAACCTTCAGTGATTTAATCACACACATAATAATTATACGTATCCCTTGTGCATGTATTATTTGGTATGTGTTCTATAGTGAATGTATGTAATATGTATGTATATATATATATATATTATATATATATATATATATATATATATATATATGTATGCACAGTATATACTCAGGCACATACCCCATATAGCTTGGGGTGGCTGACTTGAGACAGAGCCCAAACAGAAACATCATTTATAGTTCAATATTGTAAGCATTAATATTACAATACGGCTGTAGGACATCTCTCTGCCACACCTCCCCCTCCCCTGTTTTAAATATATTTGTATTTATATATTAGCCTATACACTTTTTTCCATTATATTGTCCATCATATTAAGCATTATATAATTACATTATACTTGGTTTCCAATATGTCATATCCGTGTGTTGCCGGTTAAGGGGGTAGTGGCTGTTTTTTGGTCTATTAATTCATTTATTCTTATATTTTATTGTTTCCTCGCTAGACCTCCTTCAAACTTAAAAAAGCACCCCATAGACCCCCCTCAAGATAAATTCGTACATATTTCGGTAGAAAACTGTCCCAGCCAAAGGCCGGTTCCTCTTAGAATAACAGGCTCGCTATCGCTCGCCAGGAAAAAATCGACACCTAAATGGCACGATAGGTCTTAAACTTGACAACGAAATGGAGCTATAAGTGTTAAAATCGCCAAAGTAATGGTCCGAACGTCTTATAATTTCAAAACTAATAGGGCTAAACACGAGGGAGAAAGGGGTCCAGAATAACGACCCATCTCCCCTTAAGTTATGGTGTCTTAACAAACACAATATTTATCTGATGATCTGTTTCCTTTTGGGTTACTGATATTTATTTTCCCAGGAGTCACTATTCTGTTTTTAGGTAACTGTCAAAACACATTGTATATATTGCAAATAGTGTATACTGTATTCAAAAGTGCTACACTTTTTATCTCCGACAAGTTGTATTGGTCCGAGATTATGTAATCTTCTGTCTTTGTTGGTTTTTCAGCAGGATCTCTCAACTAACTATGTAACTGACTGACTGCCTAACTAACCAATTAACTAACTAACTAACTACCTGTAACTAACTAACTTACTAACTAACTAACTAACTACCGGTAACTAACTAACTTACTAACTAAGTACCGGTAACTAACTAACTACTTACCTACCTACCTACCTACCTATCTACCTAACTAACTACAGGTAACTAACTAACTAACTACTTACAGTACCTACCTAACTATGCTAACTACCTAACTAGCTAGCTAACAAACTTAACTAACTAACTACCTACCTACCTACCTAACTAACTAACTACCTACCTAACTACCGGTAACTTACAAACTAACTAACTACCGGTGACTAACTAACTAACTAACTAACGAACAACTAACTGACTATGCCCTGTTCACAATAGGTAGGCCAGAAATCCTGACCCCATCCTCTCATAACTTATAAAGGACTAAACTAATCGAGCTAATAATTCTACCATTTGGAAAGAGTCAGCCAGGGATTAGGTGTGGAAATGTGCAGCCCATTTGCTGTAGACATTTTGGAGTATTTCATGTATGTTTGCATTATATTGCATTTTCACTATGCATTTATTTTCCTTCATAAATTGTTCCCCTTGCAGGTGCACATTGCATACTGCAGTCATTACACAACTAGTTGTCATTGCAATAAACAAGCCTGTTGCTTTACCTGTATTGTTTTTATTTACCTTCATAAACTTTTTCACTCGCGGGTGCACCATTGTGTAACCAAAAGAGACTATATAATTTTATTATTTTTAACATCTTTCTTAAGATGTTAGATGCAAGTCCCGCTCCCTGACTCTCATCCCCCCCACCCTTCCCCCACCACCAAGCCCCGGATCTGATTGTTTTCCAATATAACCTTCCGGCGAATACTATTGATGGGCGTGGGGGAGGCGGAGAAGTTTAGCAGGGAAGGATATAGCAAGTAGGAAGTAAGGAGGGGGACAGTACATGGGAAGTGGTCGGGATTAGAAAATGGGAAGTGCCCGGGAATCTAAAATGGGTGGGAATAGAACATGGGTAATGGGTGGGAATAGAACATGAGAAGTGGCCAGGAATAGCAAAGGGGAAGTGCTCTGGAATAGAGAATGGGACGTGAGCAGGAATAGCAAATGGGAAGTGGGTGGGAATAGAAAGAAGTGGGCAGGCATAGAAAATGGGAAATGGGCGGGATTAAACAAATGACAAGTGAGCGGCAATAGAAAATGGGAAGTGAGTGGGAATAAAATATGGGAAGAGGGTGGGAATAGAAAATGGGAAGTGGGCGAGAATAGAAAATGGGAAGTGGGCAGGAATAGAAAATGGGAAGTGGGTTGGAATAGAAAATGGGAAGTGGGCAGGAATAGAACACTGGGAAGTGGGCGGGAATAGAACATAGAAAATGGGCGGGAATAGAACATGGGAAGTGAGCGAGAATAGAAGATGGGAAGTGAGCAAGAACAGAAAATTAAAAGTGGGTGGAATAGAACATGGGAACTGAGTGCTAATAGAAAATGGGAAGTGGGAAGGAATAGAAAATGGGAAGTGGACGGGACTAGAGAATGGGAAAAGAGCGAGAATAGAAAATGGTAAGTGGGTGGGGATAGAAAAAGGGAAATCAGTGGGAATAGAATATGGGAAATTGGTGGGAACAGAAAATGGAAAGTGATGACAATTATAACTGTGAAGGGGTGACTGAGCTTGGGAAGTAGCACATACCAGAGGTTGGGAAGTCGAAGTAAATAATGTATACTAATGGGTGAATGGAATATACAGGGTGTCCCACGTGTTTTGTCAAATAATTCCAGAGATGTAAGATTAAGTAATTCTAAGTAAAAACTGTTATATACACATAGGCTTTTTGGGGTATTGTTTTGTAGTTATGGACCCTTAAAGTTGGCATTTTGGTGTTTTTTGTAATTTCTAACCCTGTTTTTCTACAATAAGATGAGGTTAGGAAAAAAAATGATGAAGTGTATTATGAAGCATGGTATCAATACTTCAAACTGACATAAAAAACTTCACTACATCGTACTTCATATTCCCTTGACATGGAGTTGAATATTAAAAGAAACCAACAAAACTTAATTTTAAGCTCACCATCACGGAAAGAAGAAAGGAGCTACAGAGGATTTTTTGGTGTTTTTATTAAGTATTGATACCATGCACCATCATGCAGTATTTAACGTTATCGCTATTAATTTTCATTACTCGGAAAATGGGTATAAACTGACAGAAATCACCAAAAAATCCTCTGTAGCTCCTTTCTTCTATCCGTGATGATGACCTTAAAATTAAAATGTGTTGGTTTCTTGTAAAATTCAGTTTGAAGTATTGATATCATGCTTCATAATACACTTAGTTTTTTTTTCCTATCCTCATCTTATCGAAGAAAAACAGGGTTAGAAATGACAAAACACACCAAAATGCCGACTTTAAGGGTCCATAACTACAAAACAATGCCCCAAAAAGCCTTTGTGCATATAACAGTTTTTAAACAGAATTACTTAATCTTTCGTCTCTGGAAGTATTTGACAAAACTCGCGGGACACCCTGTATACTGGGTAGTGAAAGAACAATTATAAACGTATACATTAAAGGAGAGAAACAGGAGAGTGGGAGAATTGAAACTATAGTCTATTTTTATTAAGCTGGTGAACATTTGGCTTGTTCCCATCTAAATTACTCAGATATTACACATTTTGTATAGCCAAATATGTTGTTAATTACGAAAACTTGTCAATAAAATTATGCAGAAATAGAGTAGTTTAATATTATTCCACAAGTTAGCGAGAAATGAGCTGCTAAAGGAGTCAAATTTCCGCCAAGTTAAAGAAAATCGAGTATAGTATAGAATGGAGGAAATTGAAGCTGGGGAGGTTGAGGAAAATCAAGCCTCTCAAAATGTTTCCCTCGCCAATATTTCTTTTCCTCGTGTATGTACTGTATATTCTCTTAAAACCTTTCCAGTTCTCTATGTCTATATTTGCCTTTCAAAAACTTAAACACCCACAATTTCTTCTCTTCCCCTCGTCTATAAACCTCTCAAGATATGATGGCGCATTTCTTTTCGTTTTGTTGGCTATTATCAGACGATCATATTCAGACTAGGAAGGGTATGTGGATTTCAGAGGGTTAACTGAGATATTGTTTACCTATTTAATTCCCACAGATCCTTCCTAACCTGAGTAAAATAGTTCAATCATAGGCAGAATGAGATAGTATAAACTCTATTAATTCCAACAGATCCTTCCTAACCTGAGTAACATAGTTTAATCATAGGCAGAATGAGATAGTAAAAACTCTATTAATTCCAACAGATCCTTCCTAATCTGTGTAAAACCATTCAATCATAGGCAGAATAAACTTTCAAAACGCGGAAAAATCCTCAAGGAGATAATATCCGTACATTTACATTTTCTCCCATTTCCGCCCCTACTCTCCTGTACAGTCTCACTCCCTAAAAGTAAGCCACCCTCGATTCTGACAATAAAATTTGCTAGGGTCTTTCTGAACGACGGGTAAACTTGGGAACGCACATACGAACATACTCCGTTCAAATGAAACAGAAGCTGGAGCAGCCATATGAACCTATTGTGGTTGACTGGAACTATATTGCTTATATTCGCAGGATGTAAATTACTTCAAGTTGTGTAACTGGACACGGAATTCTGCACCAGGCCTACTGACCCAAACGAGGCATATTGATTATGGTTCTAATTGATTAGGAGTAGTTATATAAAATATTGCAGATTATAAGAAATATGTTACGATCGTGAAGTTATTTATGCTTGTGAATCAATAGATACAACAATTACTTATATTCACTGCTTTGAAGTAACTTTAGTGGTCAAACATTATTGATGATATTTAGAACAACTGGCAACCGTTTTTCAACTTCACACTATATTCCTCTCAATTGATGGTAATAATGATATAAAGCCGATATTCCTGTGTGCCCTGCTAAACTACTTTCTTCCCGACCCCCCTTTTCCCCATTTGAAATTATTTTTAGCTTGTATTGCTCTCTGACACTAGGTAGAGATGACCATAATTCTTTAGGAAGACCTTACCTCCTAGACCGGTAAAATGCACAGCTGACTCTGTTCAGGCATACCACCATATCTCTGGGTAAAATGTATGATCTTAAGTTTTCAGCTCTAGGAACAGTAAAATTGTTTCTGACCAACTTTCACTATACAGTACATAAGAGCTTATAATAAATATGAACTATCTTGGATATCATTAACATAATCACAAAACTCGACACAAATATATAGTATGTTAGTAGAAAAGGAGAACCAAGCCAATTCAGATAGGTAGCAGAGAGAGAGAGTGGAATGATGCTAGAAAGACCCGGGATACCAATATTTCTGAGTTGAAGGGGGCATACTTTTATGGATTGAGACTGTACATCCCTTGCCAGTATTTCCAGAAAATAATTTACCTTTTCCTTTATATTTGATATGTTAGGTCCCTAGCCATACCGGTACGGTACGGTACGCATAATTCTTACCCATATTTCACATCTTTTAATTCATTACTTTACAATTTTGTCATATTCAACTAGCCATAAGTGACGCTATAATGGAGGAATAACACTAAGATGCCTTTAACTCCTTCAGCACGATGACGTCTTTATATCTTTGACTTTGGCTATAATTAACAATATTATGCAGTTAAACCCTTCCCACCCGGGCTGCCTTTCTAAAGGACGGAGCTCGTATCTGGTCGAGTGGAGAGCATGCTCACGTGTGAATCTGCAAGACCCAGGATCGAATCCCTGCCACGGCGGACATTTAGTGGGTGTGGTAGTACGTCCTAGCATGCTTCACATGCTCGCACCCAGTCAGGGAACATCCTGACGACGTATACAGACTAAACACACATAACAAAGCCACTTCAACAGCTTCCTCTCTCTCATTGAACGTATTTATCAATACCAAATATCTTTACGCTTCAGAAAAATAGGAAAAGTAGAATGTAAATACGAGGTGCCGTTGTAAAGGCTTATCCCTCAATACTTCATCTGATCTGATCTGAACAAAAGCCTATCTCCCTTAATATAAAAGCTACAATAATGAAATTACCATAACAATGTGCGCCTTTCCTTGCTGCGTAGACTGGCATTGAGTAGAGCTCTCTAGCTCAACTGGTTCCGGAGTTATGGCGATGTTAGTGGAGGTAACGTTTGCCGCGTATTTACCGCGGCGCGTACGAACACTCAACCGCGGCCCCGGCTACGACGCCCTGTTGCACTCGTCGCCCCACCCGCAATTATGCCGGGAAGCGATTTGAGAGGTTTTATTGTTTATTATGCCTTTTATTATAGTTATGTTATTTTCACTCAATAAAGTTATTTGTGTCTCTGTCACTTATACTTAGTTTTATTGTTATTATTATAGTAGTTATTATTATTATACTGGACTATGGTAATTGATAGTGTCATTTTCACTTTTATGTATTTTTAGGTAAGCTAATAATATATATAGTGTCACTTTCACTTGTTCATATTGTTATGAAGGCACTTATTATTACTTATATGCGTCTCTTTCACTTATACTTAGTTTTATTATTATTATAGTGTCACTTTCACTGGACTAAGATAATTGATAGTGTCATTTTCACTTATTCATTGTTAGAGGTAAGCTATAATATATATTTTAGTGTCACTTTAACTTGTTCATATTGTTATGAAGGCACTTATTATTAGTTATTTGTGTCTCTTTCACTTTTATTCATTATTTTATATTATTATTAGCCTACATTTTAGTGTCACTTTCACTGTTATTGTCGCAGGCACTTCAATATTGGAGTAGAGTGTGGAAGTCGTTGAAGCACCGTCCAGCGGATAGTGCCACTTCACACTCGAGGCATTTCCATGTGGTTTTGCTTACTTTATGGGGTCTGCAAGTTGTGTGGCTCTACACATGGCACCTCTTCTGACTCCTAACTCTACTACCTGGTGCTTTGAAAGGAAGGGGGTGGAGCTGGTGCTTCCTGAAGGAGTCGGCACACCCCGTGCGGTCCAGCTGGCCTGGTCCTTGTAGTGGTCTCCCAGGTTCCGCATGTTTAGCCAGGAGCTCAAGTATCACCTGTTTGTGGAACTTCCGCAGGACTTGTACTTCTTGGCTCCGGGAGTCCTCAGACGGTAGATGTTGTAGGCATTGAGGGCCGACATATCTACCGTATGCAGAATAAACTTCTTATACCACCTGCAAGAAGTTCGCAGGCAGTCGATGAAGCCCATCTGCATGTCGGACTTGTCGACGAGGCGCATGTTGAGGTTATAATCCAGGACAACAGCTGGTTTCTGGACGGGTTTTTTTGTTCTTCGGTCACCTTCCCTGTGGTGACCATCTCGGCCTTGTGGCATGTGGTGAGGAGGTTGACCTTCCGCTGGTCATGCCAGTGGATGGAGAGGATGGGGCCACTCTTCTTGTGGAAGATGTCCGTCTTCTTTGTCTTTGTTGGGTAGCTTGGCATGCCCCTCCTCTTGGCCTTGACTGAGTCGACAGTTCCGGTCTTGCGGTCATGGAGGTACTTTGTTAGGATGGGCGACATGTAGTAATTGTCGGTGTAGAGAATGTGGTTCTTATGGAAGTGTTTCTCCATCATACTCTGCACGACAGCGCCGCCAAATCCAATATCGGGGTCAGTCTCAATTTCCCCACCACTGCCGCTGTAGACCACAAAGTCCAGCACATATCCCGTCTTGCAGTCGCAGAGGACGAAGAGCTTGATGCCGAGGCGGTGTCTCTTAGACGGGATATACTGCCTGAAATGCAGCCTACCACGGAACAGGACCAGAGACTGATCGAGGCACATCTTCTGGAATGGAATCAGGTAGGTGGTAAACTGATGACGTATCATGTCATACAGCTTCCTGTTCTTCCATAATGTGTCGGGAAGATGGACTGCCATGTTGTTGGTCAGGTGGATATAGGAGAGGATGTCAAAGTACCTGTCCCTGGACATGTACTTGCCAAATGCTGGAGTCGTGATGAGGTCGGCAGTGATCCAATAGTCTGCCAGAACGTGCTTCTTGATATGTGTCATCAGCATAGTGAGTGCCAAGAACACATACAGTTCTGGAACAGTGACAGCTCTCCATGCCACCATCTTGGCACTGGTCTTCCTGCCAAGAAAGGTGGAACAGAACTCATGATGGTTGTTGGTCTCCTCGACGAGGTATTCCATGACTTCATTGTCATAGAAGCCACAGAAAAGTTCACTGAGGGTAGCATTTGGGCCACAGGGATATGCTGGTGACACCCCGGAACCAATCTGCTGTTCGTCAAAGGCAGGACAATCTGGCTCAAAATCCGCCCCATCTGTCCACACAAACAAGTTGGATGAGCGCGGACGTGCAGCTGCAGCAGGCACACGCCCAGGCACACGCCCTTGCCCACGCAGATGCCCAGGTGGACGCCCAGCACGACCACGCCCACGCCCAGGGGCAGCAGCGTCGGCAGGCTGAGAAGCACGCCCACGACCTCGCCCTCGAACTCGTCGTGTCGGGACTTCCTCCTCTTCCACATTCTCTTCGTCGTCCTCCTCCTCCTCAGGCGATGTCAGGTCATCTGGGGCAATGTTGGAGTCGTCAGCATCTTCTTCGGGGGACAATTCCAGTAAAGAAGTGACCGGGCGTCGGCGGCGTGGAGAGCGGGAGGCTGCGGGAGGTTGAACAATGGGAGCCTCAGCCTCGGGAGTTGGGCTCCTTTTGCGGCGAGTCGAGGGCTTCTCCGCAGCAAATAATGCCCTATGATGCGGGGCCTGTGGTGGTACACTGTGGGAGGACAATGCCGCCCCACTAGTACCACTTGTAGAGGCCCTTTGCACATCCTGAGGGCGAGATGAAGCCGAGGGCTGTGGGTGACCCGCGCGGCGTCCCGGGTCAAGGCGTCGCGACAAAGGAATGCGGGTAGTTGCTAGACCAGGGTTGGCGTCACTATCACTATCTTTGCCTTCTCTAGCTTTTTCTGCTGCCCTGCGTGCTTTCTTGGCTGCACTTTTCACTAAAGATTGTTTGTAAAAGTATTTACCAACTTTCAAGGGCGTACCGGCAGGCAAAGGGGAAGGGCTAGGGCTAGGCCTAGGCTGACCACACAAAGATGGCGACGGGGTAGGCCTAGGCTCTAGCACACTCGGAAGTTTGACTGCACCTTCCTGCAACACTTCCACATCAGAATCATCACTACTATCTCCTCCCTCAAACAAGTCAACATTGTCATCATCCCCAAACCCCACAAAATCATAGTCTTCATTCGCACTTAGAAACTGTTCTTTATCAATCAGACTTTAGCCACTGCTTTCTTCAGGGGCAAAAAGTTCTCTCTCTATGGCACTATCACTCAACAATACCTTTGCTTTCTTGCATTGAGCCTTTTTCTTGCTTGCAACAGGCATAGAAGTAGCGAGCGGGGTAGCAGTGGGGCGCGCGGAGGTTGCTGGGAATCGGACGCGTCGGAAGATTTGTTTTCGCTATAACTGGCTATGGCGGGCACGTAGGAACTGATAACGGTAGTAGTTGAGGCTTGGTGGCGCTATGATCGCCCCGCAAAGGAAAAACTCACCCCGCAAATTTCAAAGCACGCTTTCAAGCATAGGGATTTTAAAAGGACACCCGGGTTCCGGCCCATCTGCCACAGTGTCATTTTAAAATGCTGCCCGGGCTGGAAGGGTTAAGAACGACCTGTGATATTCAGAGGGTTAATTAAGATTGTATTTACAGCTTTCAGTACTAGAGGTAGTTAATAAGGCAAATATATAGTCTGTTCGTAACAAGAAAATGATGAAAATTACGACATCATGCTGAAGGGGATATTCCTGCTTATCATTCCTCCTACATATTGAAAACACTTCAATTGTTCTAGTATTTCCCCATCCAGCCTCACTTCTAGATTCACCCTATGATCACCTCTATTACACACCATCACTTTACTTTTATTGACGTTCACCTTCAGCTTCATCATCCCACAAACCACACCAAACTCTTTGACAACTCGCTGCAATTTCTCCTCAGAATCCGCCACCAACGTTGTGTCATCAGCAAACAGCAACTGATTCAACTCCCAATCTCTACCATTATTTCCTACTAAACCCAATCCTCTACCCATATTTCTCATTTTCACTTCCCTCACCACACCACCCATATATACATTAAACAATCACGGTGACATTACACAACCCTGTCGCAGACCAATATTTACCTCAAACCATTCACTTAACTCATTATTTGCTACTCTAACACACGCTCTGCTATCTTCATAACAACTTTTGACAACTCTTAACAAATCTCCTCCAATTTCATATATCCTTAGCACCTTCCACATTGCTTCTCGATCCACAAGATCATACGCTATAATCCAATGTATTTATTTAACTCCCAACACCAAGTAGCTCCCAATGAAATTAATGAAAGCATGTGATCTTCCCGGGATTCGAACCTGGGTTACCACTTACAGATCTTAAACACTCTAAGCAATACACCATCAAGACAGTATAAAGGATAAGTACATGACTTCGATTGTATATCCATTTATCGAATACTGGATATCAATCTAATCATGTACTCAAACCCAACTGTACATGTTATAGTAAAGGTTATTTCCTAACATACTGTGGACACAGACGTGGACAATGGTGGTAGAGCGGCCTTTATGGACTATACAGTGGGTCATAATGGCCACAGTTATATAGTTAGTAGAGCGACCTTTATGGACTATACAGAGGGTCATAAAGGCCACAGTTATATAGTTTATAAGTACCCCAACAACATCTTGTATATACGGACCAGTTGAGGCTTATACTGGGAGGTAGACACCCGCAGACAGGGGCTTGGAGGCACCACATATACTTGTTCTTGTTAGAGGGACCCGCAGAGGGCTGCTCTCGGGCAGCATGATATGCGGGGGTTGTGCAGTGGAATTATGAGAGGGATAGGATCGGGTCAAGGATTAGGGAGATAATGAGTAGTGATCCTATTTCTAAAGGAATGAAGAGTGGGGCTATTAACTATGTGAGATGGGAGGTGATTCCACTCTTGGATGCTGCAGGGAAAAAAATAATGTCTGAATATGTCCGTGCTTGCCTGATATGTGTGATATTTTAAGTTGTGGATGCGTCTCGTAAATCGTATATACTGTATATTACACCTTATGCATCCGATTATATATAGGAAACACTAACCCCACCTACTACTAATCGATAATTATCAGTTTATGAAGGATTTCTAGCTATTTTAAAGCTTCGAACAATCTAAACCAACCCTTTTAACTAACACAGATCCTTACTGAGCTGCATAAAAAAATCTTAATACAGCTAGAATAAAATTTAAAATACGACGCCGGTACAGAAGGGGTTAATATTATTCTCATAGGTTAAGGTAATATACTTGCAGTGAATTAACAATGTACTACTGTGGACATAAGTCCTGCTACACCTGCCCGGCAGAGAATCGCGAATTGTGTTCGTAACATTCCCCCCCCCCCCCCCTCCTCCTTCCCCTCTCTATTACCCTCTCTCAGCAAATCTCTCCCTTCCTCTTTCTTTCTTGTTTCACGTCTACAAGCCCCTCCCCCTGGATTGTTTCCACCACCGTGACTATAAACAGCGCCCTGACTATAACCACGGGATGATAAATATCATGATAACCTCTCTCTCCTTCCTTTCTCTCATTTATCACTCTATTATCGTATCTATGTATTTTTGTGCATGCTTTCCAAACCTTCTTCCTAAAATGTAATAACATAACGCTAAAATAGCAATAGGTTACATAGTTCATGTTCATATTTGCCATTTTATATAAACCTAGGACAATATATAGTTTTATGATCCATTCAAATATTGAAGTATATTAACCATATAATGTTATCTAAATCAGATACAATTGAGACTTGAATATACTTTTGCATTCTTATATTTCAATTCAGTTATGATGAATTAAGCCCATATATCCCATTGTCTGGAGTAAGCATGTATTTCATTGTTAAAGTTTATATATTGCAAGAGATCATTGACCCACATATAAAATGAGTTCCTTGATTCAATTGTGACGCACCCAGTGCGTAGCAACGCAACCTGATTGTACTCCTTGGTACTCCACTGTACCGTCACGGTGCGTGTACCGTGTACCGTGCTGGCTGCTTATATTGAGTGTGACAACGTATAACTATGTTCTTTGTATCTCTGCAAAGGTCTCGTCATGTGCTAACCAGTGGTGGGTTTTGTTTTAAGCCATGTCGAGACCTTCCATTTAATATGTAGTATCAATAGAGAAGTTGATAGATAAGACAGTGGGAATTCAGAGAGAGAGAGTGAGTTGGACTTCAGAGCGAGAGGGTAGCGGTGCGCCACGCTGCCGGGGGGGTGGTTGCCAGACGTATGGACCGGTTGGCAGCCCTGCGCTTATAGCTAGGTGCGACAGGGTTGGTAGTACATTGCCGCCTGCCTATGCTGCTTGGGCTGCCCATGTTGTCGTACAGCACATTGCCTGGAGGCTCGCTGTGTGCTCTATGACCAGGTTGCCTAGAACCTTTGAGATTCTAACATCCCTTGCCCTCTCTCCCAACTTCTCACGGTTGCACTCTTTCTCTCTGACGACATTACTCTCATTTCATTCTTCTCTCTATTTAAATGCATACCCTTCCCTTGAGGTCCTAAAGGAGTTTCAGCACTCACCTCTCGTATTACTCTTAGGACAAGCATATATTTACATGTATTAGATTTAAGGGGTTAATGTGAACAGCGATCTTCTTGATGAGGATAGTTGGTGAACGTTCTACATGTTCACGAGTTATATGCCCAGCTCGTCATCCAATTTGTGACTAGACTAGTGCCATGTGTAAGAGCCCGACCATGCCCAGGAGTTGTCTGTAGAGGGGCGAGGACTTAGCCTTGATTTGCCTACCGAGCCAGGAGCGAGTGCAGTACCAGAGACTACAGCTCGCTCGTAGTGCCGGTATAGTAGAGTAACGTAATTTATCTGTCCTTGTGTTCTCTGCAGTCTTTTCCTGGGTTCTCGCTTTCGGTGCTGGGACTCGTTGTTCCTGTGACTTGGCCTGCTAGCTAGAACACATGGGGATGATGAGTGGGATATATCTTTATTTTTACTAAGCATTGCAGCTCTCTTTAAGTTTATGTATATAACACTTTACAATACACATTACTCACACACAAGACAACACTATTAATACTTTCATGTATCAATTAACTGCACTGTCGTTTTGCTGCTGTTTCCAGAGTTCTATTGCGTAGGGCGCATACGGACTCAGAGGGGAGACAGAGTGAGAGAAGCGAAGTAGCCTATGCGGTAGTAGGCTACCGGCGCAGTACTGTTGCCTGCAACCTTTTAGTTATTCCAAGTATAGATTCATTATTACAATAAGTGACTACTATTTATGTTCCTTCCATGTGTATTATTAGGTATCTACTGGATCATGAACATCTTGTATGCTACATGCTAGTGCATGTTAGTAGGGGACAGTTATTCTAGTGCACGCGCTTTCAAGTAGGCGTGTACATTTGTCATTTAGCATTTCACTGTCATACCTTTAGCCTGCTTCTATTCTACATTATTAGAGGCTTAATATTAACGTAGTTTCTTGAGTATTGCATTTCTTTAGTAATAACGTAACCTATAAATGTCTGAGGGAGTTTAGCCTCATAGCCCACCCCTGTTGTACACTTTCGCCGAGTTAAGGTACCTCGTTACCATAGACGATAACTCTGTAGGGCGTTGGTGCTTTTGTTGTCTGGAGCATATAGTATTTGGGACTGGAATCGAGCGTGTCGTTGTCACATAAGCCATTTCTGTCCTACGATCAAGAATCCCGAATATGTATTGCCGATCCAGCCGTAACAAAATGGCGACCTTGCACAAGATTCAGTAGTATCCTATCACATGTTTTTTGGAGAACTATTCTATGCTACCTAGTAGAGCTGGCTAGAATTTTCTTGCATATTGGAGGAATTTTTATTGTGTCATTATTGTATTGGTGGACTTGCAGATTGTTTCGTTGGGGGTGTCTAGAGTAGAGTCATTCAAGCATCTTTAACATTTTGTGAGTCGAGACTGCAATTAGTAATAAGCACTTTTTTTTTTTTATGAACAGCAATTGTATAACCAGCACTATGTCTAATGACTCATCATTTACGGGGGAGGATAACACGGTACAGCCTAGTAACCAGCAAGTACAACAGATGTTTAGGGAGGGGAGTGTTATAAGTGGAGAGAGGGATGCCCGGGCATTTTTGCAGACACCTTTGACCGAACAGCGCCTGCAGGCTATTGATTGTTACGGTCTTCGCTGTTTAGCCACGGTTTTGGGGCGGGACTGTCCTGACAGTTGGCCCAAGAAGAATTTGGTGGCATGTTTGTTGGGTGATGGCGATGGGGCGGTGGGTGGAGTGGGGTCTTGGGGGGTTCCCTCCAAGCCTCCATTCCACTCTACCCCTGAGCTGGGCCCTCAGCCAGCGAGTCTTAGCACGATGCAGCAGGAGGGTTCTCAAGGGCAAGCTGGCTTACCCGTAAACACGTCTCGGTGTGGATCCCCCATTTTGTGCTCTCCCCCCCCAGGCCTGTCTCCTGAGATGTTATTTCAGCTAGAACTAGCTAAGTTTAAGCTGCAGGAGACTCAGATACAACAGGCTAGTATAGAACGCATAGAGGTTGCTAGAATCCAAGCCAATCAGGATGCAACCAGGTACCAGGCTGAAATGGATGTCGAGAAGTCTAGAGTAGAGACCACGGGGCGTCATCTCGGTGGTGGGCACTGGGTTACAGACTCACTTTCGCATTTAATTAAGTTAGTACCCGCATTTGATGAGACAGCAGTGACTGAGTTTTTTGCTCGTTTCGAAAAGAAGTGTCGTGAGTATGACTGGCCGGAGGTTAAATGGGCAGCATTAGTTTCATCACGTCTAGTGGGTAAGGGGTTGAAAGCCTACGATGCACTGTCCCTGGACGAGAGTGTAGTGTATGGACTGGTGAAGGAGGCTGTGCTCCGGGCCTACGAACTGCAACCCGAAACTTATAGATTGAAGTTCCGTGGCGTGAATAAGAAGAGCGATGTCAGTTTTATGGAGCACGCACGGGACTTAACAGATGCATGTAATAACTGGTTTCGGTCCGAGCACGCAGAGTCGGCTGAGGAAATTAAGCAACTTTTCTATCTGGAACAGTTTTACAAATGTACTGGAACCGATCTAACGCTGAACATTAAGGAAAAATGTCCCAAGACAGTAGAGGAGGCTGCCAAGATGGCAGACTTCAGATTATCATTGATTCGTGGTTGCGGTGCCGCTCAGAGGGCTGAGTCAGGGCAGAAGGGGCGCTATACCCCACCCACCAGAGTTTTCGATAATAACAAATCCTATGACACACATAACCACACTAAATGCATTGCACCTAATAACACCTACAAACACAAGCCTCTCCCGTTTACTAAAGGTCAGGCCCCTTCTTCGCCCGCACAAGGGAAGAAGCCCATTGGGGATGTGAAATGTTACAAATGTCAGAAGCTAGGCCATTATTCACGTGAGTGCCCTAGTAACACTCCCGCTAAGCCGGTGTCATTGGTTCACAGTATCGGTGTGTCTCTGAAGGCTGCAGCAACTGCCCGGGGTAGGTTGTCAGCAGCTGAGGCACACGCGGTAAAGAAGCGTACGGAAGGCTCGACACCTGTCCGGGACACTTTCTGTAGCCATCGGGGACACGGGTTTGTGAGCTGGGGGAGTGTACTACGCAGGGTTGACTTGCTGAGGGATACGGGGGCTTCGCAAACTTTGTTGAGGAACTTCACAGGGAAACCGATAAATGCGGCCAGAGTTGTTGTGGTGCAGGGTATAAATGCTACGAGGTCATACCCACTTGTGAGGTTGGAGTTGAGAGTGGGAGAGGTGTGCAGGGAGCTGGATGTAGGGATCGTTGAGTGTTTGCCAGTTGAGGGCGTCGACCTTCTTCTCGGCAACGACTTTGCGGTGCCCACTTCCGGGACTCCACCCTTAGTCGTTGCCGAGAGGGCGGCCGACGTGGATGGTGAGAATCGGGAATGGGTTGGGAGGTGCCAACAGGATGAGATGGCCTGTGTGGTAACCCGATCTCGCTCTGCGGCTCCTGCACAGCCTAGCACTCAACCTCGGGGACAGTGGAGGAAGGATCAGGAGAAGGTTGCTAAGGGCAGGAAAAGGGACATTGATTCTGCTGCACTTCTCGGTGATTCGGTACTTGGACCTATAATAAACACGGGAGTTGACTCTGGCCCAGATATGGTGTGTAACAAGGCAGAGTTGGGTAAGACTTCGCGTGAGGCAAGAGCTGTAGCGAGAGCCACTAAGGCAGTAGAGCCTACTAGCCGGGGTAATGTCTTATTACAAAACCATCTTGATGCATTGACGCCCAGGGACATTAGTGAGCAGCAGCTGCAAGACGCTAGCCTAGCTCGTTATAGCAATGGTGCCATAGAGTTGGAGGAAGATGGGGATGCGAAGCCGGGAGATTTCTTTAGGCTCAACAGGATATTGTACCGCAGATTTCTAGACCCCAAATCGAAGTGGGAGGGCGGTGCGAGGGTAGTAGACCAGGTGGTTGTTCCAAATAAGTATAGAGAGTCCTTATTGTGTCTGGCGCATGATGTGCCGGTGGCGGGTCATTTGGGGGTAACAAAAACATTGGCGGCATTGGGCAGGTTTTTCTGGTGGCCTGGGGTCAAGGCTGATGTCTGTGCATGGGTGGCTGGGTGTGCGACCTGCCAGACAACGGGGAAGCCTAACCAGACAATCCCGAAGGCACCTTTGTTTCCCATACCTGTCACCGGGCCTCCGTTCAGCAAAGTTGTAGTAGATTTGGTTGGCCCTTTCCCGCCTACTAGTAGTGGCAATAAATTCCTGTTGACAATCATGGATGTGGCTACGAGATACCCGGACGCATACCCCATGAGAAACGGCTCGGCAAAGGCAGTTGTTAAAAACTTATTATTGTTCTGTTCCCGTTATGGATTTCCACGTGAGGTGCAGTCAGACCAGGGGAGCAATTTTACATCCAAATTGTTCAAGCAAACCCTTCAGTTGCACGGTATATGTTCTGTAGTGTCGTCAGCCTACCATCCCGAGAGTCAGGGAGTCTTGGAGCGGTGGCACTCGACCCTGAAGAGTATGCTACGCTGTTACTGTGCAGAACATGACACTGATTGGGATTTGGGTCTGCCGTATGTTCTGTTCGCTGCACGTGAAGTCCCAGGAGAGAGCCTGGGGTTCAGTCCAAATCAACTAGTCTTTGGCCATAATGTGAGAGGACCTTTAAGTATGGTGAAAGAGATCTGGGAGGGCGAAGAGAAGCCGGGGTCTGTACTTAAATATATCCTTGAGAGCCGGGAGAGACTTATAGGTTGCATGGCAGCGGCAGGTAATAACTTGGTTAATGCACAGGCGGTCATGAAGCACCAGTATGACGCCAAGGTGAAGCTTCGGGAGTTTTCGGTGGGTCAGGAGGTAATGTTGCTTTTACCTTTGCCTGGACACCCCCTTTCTGCCAAGTTTATTGGGCCGTATGTGGTGGCTAAGAAACTGTCCGACCTTGATTATCTCGTTGCAACACCTGACCGTAGAAAAAAACATCAGTTATGTCATGTTAACCTCATGAAAGAGTATGTGAGACGCCCCTCAGAGCCTCTCACTGTCCCTGTGCTGGCCTGCAGCGGCCAGGGTGGAGAAGGAGGTGGGGACAGTCATGCTGCTGAGGAGGATAGCTGGGACTGTGTCATTTCCGCGGAACAGTGGGCGGGGAATACTGAACAAGAGGCTAGGCAAGCTGTAAGTCACCTGCCTGAGCACCAGGGTGCTGCTGTCCTAGGCCTGTTCAGGTCATACCCCTCTGTTTTCGCCGAACACCCAGGTCTCACTACTCAGGTAACGCACGACGTGGACGTCGGTGATAATGTGCCCTTCAAGTCAGTGCCCTACCGTGTGCCCCCGGTAAAGTTGCCAGCTTTACGGGAGGAGTTAAAGTACATGGTTGAGAGAGGGATGATCACTGAAGGTTATGTGAAGTGGACATCACCCGTCACGTTGCAGCCAAAACCTGACGGCAAGGTGCGGTTCTGCATAGATTTTCGTAGGCTAAATGGCTTGACCACTACCAACCCTTACCCTTTGCCTCGAGTTGACGACAGCGTGGACAAGATAGGGAATGCAAAGTACCTTACTAAAATTGATCTTGTAAAAGGCTACTGGCAAGTACCCCTGTCGGACCGAGCTAAGCAAGTTTGTGGTTTTGTGGTAGATGGCAAGACCTACCAATGTAACGTAATGCCTTATGGGCTTAAGAACGCACCTGCCACGTTTCAGAACCTGATGAACGATATTTGTGACGAAATCCCTAACTGCACGGTCTACCTTGATGACGTGATAGTGTATGATGACGATTTTGAAAATCACCTAAGGCACTTAGAGACCCTGTTTGGGAAGTTGCACGATGCTGGGCTGGTGGTGAACCTGAGGAAGTGCGAGTTTGTAAAGGCTACTGTGCAGTATCTTGGCTTCGTGGTCGGGTTAGGCCGGGTGTGCCCCCCCCTGAGCAAGATACAGGCTATCAATATGTTTCCCAGGCCCACCACTAAGCGCCAGGTCATGCGGTTCCTAGGTATGATAGGCTATTATAGGCGCTTCATCCGGGGATACTCTACTGTCTTAGCACCGTTAACTGATCTACTGTCGAAGTCAGTGAAGTTCTGTTGGGCTGCGGAGTGTCAGAGGGCTTTCGACCTAGTCAAGCACCTGCTGTGTACACATCCGATTTTGAGAGCCCCAGACTTCTCCAGGAGTTTTCAGCTGGCGACTGATGCCAGCGGTGTGGGTGCCGGGGCAGTGTTACTGCAGACTGATTCCGAGGGCTTGGAACACCCAGTGAGCTTCTTTTCTCGCAAGTTTAATTCGGCACAAAGGAATTACTCGACTATAGAGAAGGAGCTTCTTGCTATCGTTTTGTCGCTCAAACATTTCGAAGTTTATGTTCCAGCCTACGGCCCGGTAGTGACGATTTATACGGACCATCATCCCTTGAAATTCCTAAATCAGTTTCACAATCGGAATATGCGGTTGACCAGGTGGTCCCTAATGCTCCAAGAGTATAATCTCAACATTCAGCATATTGCCGGGAGTGAGAACGTGATAGCAGATTGTCTATCAAGGGTTGATGATCCAGGATAGTCGTGCACGGTGTGTGGGTTGAGCAGGAGTAAAATTAGGCTATCATAACGCCGTCCAAAAAGATTATAAAACAATAAAATAAACGAGAATTTTTTTTTTAGTTTTGTAAGTCTTTATTGTTGTAGCATGATGCATGCGATATTGTGTTTTATGTATAATTCACACTTCAGTTGTTGTGCACCTTTTGCAATTAGTGGCAGCTAAGGGTAGCAGGTCGGTTGGTTGCCTGTCAGATTTTGATAATGCTTCTAAGGTCGATTATCTAAAATCTTGGGGGGGCTGTGACGCACCCAGTGCGTGGCAACGCAACCTGATTGTACTCCTTGGTACTCCACTGTACCGCCACGGTACGTGTACCGTGTACCGTGCTGGCTGCTTATATTGAGTGTGACAACGTATAACTATGTTCTTTGTATCTCTGCAAAGGTCTCGTCATGTGCTAACCAGTGGTGGGTTTTGTTTTAA
>JBAKBP010031254.1:0-24669 GCA_037953745.1 Lithodes maja | reverse complement strand
GTATCGTCGTCTGGTGTTATTATAGTTTCCTCATTTGATTGCCACATATGCTGTATATACGTGCTCAAAAAAAAAAAAAAAAAAAAAAAAAAAAAAAAAAGGTGACTGAATTATTAATTGACAGGTAAATAATAGCACTACAAAACTAGTGCACTCATATGAGGAGGCCATTCATGTTTTCTTACATCAATGGTTATTGAGATCATAGGTAGCTGAATACAATTATTACATACAAGATGTGACTAATATTTCGAACTACATTAATTATTATGCAATAATAGTACCACAAATATATTACAATCATATGAGGGACACTTCACATTCTTCATTACATCAACGGTTATTGAGGTCATAGTTAGCTGAATACAAGAGTCACATACATAATGTGACTAATATTACCAACTACCGAAGTTATGATGGAATTATAGTAATACAAATATTTACAAAGATGAGTTACATGGTTCAAATTCTTTTTACAATAATGGTTATTGAGGGGATAGTTAGCGCAATATGACCAGTGGAGAAGTTTACATGCCGATAGTAATATAATATTTAGTAGGGTGTGTGGTTATGGGAGAGAGGGAGGGGGTTGTAGGAGGTAGAGGAATGGGTGGGAGAGGAGGAGGAGTAGGGGGGGGGGGGGAGGAGGAGGAGGTAAGGTACTCCAGGGAGGAGGAAAGTGTGAGAGGGGAGGTGTGTGTGTGTGTATGTCCCTTCTTAAGTTAAACATCCTAGAGGACCCTACCCGTCGTGACCCAGTCACCAGACCCCAGCCAATGCCCTCTCTATACATAATTATGTATAGAGAAGGCATTGCCCCAGCACCCAAAACACACAGCCACACAGATTCAGATTCACATTCAAATTATTTTATTTCCATAAAATAATATTCGGAGGGAAGGTGCAAGTGGTCCTCCGGGAGGGACAGTGCCGCATATCCGGAGGTACTTGTACATCAAGCCATTAGCCGAGAATATTGAGGACAATACAGCAGTATGGTTAGGGGTTTTGTAGGAGGTAGAGGAATGGGTGGGAGAGGAGGAGAGACCAATTGTTCGTGTCTCTCCAGCCTGACGAATTGTATATATGGGTGAGTGTTTTTAATTGTGCTTTGAAGTATTTATGGACATATATTTGATTTAATGCGTTGTTCTTAAATATAATAGTATACGATTTGACCCTCGAATAAAGCGGTATGTCTTAAGATTGATAGTGCCGTTTGTGTGTGTGTGAATTTAGTGCTTTATGTATATTTGTATTTTGTATGTGAATGAAGGAGACAAAACACATTGCTGCTGGTAACAAGTGTCTTCCAAAAACAAATTAAATTATAAGTACGTTAGAATCAACACTTCTGGACACAGAGATTGAAGTAGTTTGTTATTGGATGAGGGAAAGACATATTGAAGGAGAGAGTTCCAAAGCTAACTGTTGAGTAAAAGAAAGACTGGGAAAATCGGTTTATTCTTGGGTTACAGAGTTGAACAGAATTGGTGTGGGAGTGTGTTGAAAGGTGGGTGCTCCCTACTCTCCGTAAGTAAGGAGGTGTACACTGAGAAAACTTTGCATAACACCGACTATTGTAATAGTGGTTAATGAGTGCGAGAGATGCAAAATTGCGGCGTGTGGAGAGAGATTGTAGAGAAATATTAAGAAGAGGTGAGTCGGTGAGACAAAATGTTTTTGACTATCCTTTCAAGAAGTGCGGTATGGGTTTATTCTCCCCACACATGCGAACAGTACTCGATACATGGGCGAAGAGTACCTATACAGAGCAAGAAGTTGTGTGGGGGTGAAGAACACCCACGGAGACGGTTGAGCACACCTAACTTTTGGGGAACTGTTTAAGTAAGAGTTGCAATATGATCTTTCGAAGAAAGGTCCGAAGAAAAAGAAATTCCAAGAATACTGAGAAGAATACTGAGAGATGAAGGGATTAATTGTGTATTGTTGAAGTATAAGGGATAGACGTGTGGAAGTTCATGATGGGTAGATAAATGGAGAAATTAGGTTTTGGAAGCATTGAAAGTGACAAAATTGTCTCTGCCTCAATCGGAAATAGTTAAAAGATCAGAAGACAGGCATACTATGGCCCCATCACTTGGATTTTTGAGTGATTGCATGCTGGGTCATTGTGGAAAACCAGTTGAGTAGTGTAAGGTAGAGTCATCAGTCGACGGTACTACAGCTAATTAAGGTGGTAGATGATTGGATGCAAATTCTAGAAGATGGTGATGTAATAGACGTGGTATATTGCGATTTTATGAAGGCCTTCGATAAGGTCCCACATAAAAGGTTAATAGAGAAAGTTAGAAGCTATAATATAGGGGAGAAATGTGTGAAATGGATAGAAGCCTTCCTGAAAGATCGGAGACAGAGGGTACTGGTGAACGGAATAGGCTCGGGGTGGAGGGAAATTACAAGTGGGGTACCTCAGGGATCTGTGTTGGGACCACTGCTGTTCGTTATATTTATCAACGACTTGCCTGAAGTTATAACTAATGGAAGTGAGGTATACCTGTATGCGGATGACACTAAACTGTATAGAAGAGTGAGGAGTAAGGAAGATATGGGTTTGCTTCAAGGAGATGTGGAGGGCATGAAGGGATGGTCTGAGCATTGGTTAATGCCTTTTCATCCAAAAAAATGCAAGTACATGCGGATTGGGACCAGCAAGATAGACAAGGTAGGATACAGTATGTATGAAGTGATGGAGGAAGTGAGTGCAGAAAAGGATATAGGAGTAGTGATAGACAATAAGTTAAATTTCTCAGAACATTTAGCGGAAAAGATAAACAAAGCCAATAGAATTGTAGGGCTGATAAGGAGGACATTTGTGTCACTTGACGAAGAAATCTTCAGGAATCTATATACAGCGCTGGTTAGGCCGCACCTGGAATATGCAAACCAGGTGTGGGCTCCATATATGGTAAAGGATATAGAAGCAGTGGAGAAAGTGCAGAGGAGAGCTAGCAAGCTGGTACCAACGTTGAAGAACGCAGGCTATGAGCAGAGGTTGAGGACACTGGGGCTTCCGACACTGGCATATAGGAGAAAGAGAGGGGATATGATAAGAGACTTTTAAGATAGTGTCAGGAAAGTACGATGAGGATGTGTGTGAAGGTATCTTCTTGATGCGGGAGGGAACAAGAACGAGAGGACACTCTAAGAAAATTTACAAAGAAAGAAATAGGCTTGAGAAGGCAAAGAACTCATTTTGTGATAGAGTGGTAAATGAGTGGAACGCACTGCCCCAGTATGTAGTCGATTCCGAATCAATAAGGGAGTTTGAAAGTAATCTTGATAAAGCATGGGGAAGACAAGATTTGAAGTTTGATTATAAAACAAAAATACAGAATAGTAAAAATGTTGCGTCTGCTACCGCCGCCGCCAACACCGTGAACGACCGCAGCAGTGCAAGTACTGGTACTGAGCTGGATACACAGGCATAGTTTGCCTTTTTCCAGAGGATCTACTGTAAGAAACTGTAAGAATATGAGTGGATAGGACTAGCGGTATTGTTGAGAAGATCATTAATGAATTTGTGAAAGAAAATTGGTATCAGGACAGAAGCCTGATTAACACCGGAGTTGATAGGTTGAGGAAGTGAGTGATTGCCATAAACAATCGCAGCTATGGAACGACCAGAAAGGAAAATAGAGACAAAGGCACAGAACGAGGGATAGAAAGCGAAGGAGGGTAGTTTAGAGATTAGAGATTTGTGCCAGACTCTATTTAGGGCTTTCGATATGTCTAGTAAAAAGGGAAAGGTCTCACCGAAGTCCCGAAAGGAGATGCAAGAAATGAGAGCAATTCTCCCTACCAACAATTCCTTGAGACCTCTGGTGGACGCTTCTGAACTAGCGCCAGAGCTACGACTGTAGACATTACTAGACCCAACACCAAGGATATGCACAGTTTATCTACATTTTATTGTGATTCTACTCGTTTTTATTATACAGTATACGACTACACTAAGTGCTTATATAGTATAGTAATAAAGGAACAATCCATATGCAGCTGATAATGACTACAAACTGTGACGCATGTCGAGTATGAGCATGCTGTACAGAACGCCCAGTCAGGCCCCACTCTCGCTAGGATCGTCAGGGCAGGAACTTTGGCTGTAGTCTGTGTAGAGTTTCCTAACTTAGTTTATGTGAGCCGTTGTACTATAAGTATTATAAATATGTATTTTGTTTTCATCTGAGTCAACGAGTTCTATTTTATATCATTAGTTATAAGTGTTGTGTGTGGGACTTATTTGTAATGATGAGAGGAGAGAGAGAGTATGTAACGGGGACCAGTGAGTGCGCCACGCGGGCAGGTAGGCCTAATTCCCTCCTCCCTCCTCCCTCTCAGTGCGTGGGAAATCCTTTGTCGATCCCCGATTGAGAGAGAATATTACGTAATGATTGCTAGTGGGCGGTCCTTAGTAGTTGGTGATATGCTCACTAGAGGGCCGAGTATAAAAAGGGAAGTCTAGCCGCATTGTCCCTTAGAACTCATCAGGCAGAGCGACTTCTCATATCCCTTGCAACTATCCATATTCTTCCGACTGATGTGAACTTTCTCTACTCTCTGAACAGCCTATCTTCTTCCCTTCTCGACCCTTTATAACCTCAATGACCCCTTTGGTGCAGATTTAGTCAGCCAAAGTATTATCGCTTGAGTTCTCACGAGATAAGTGCCTGTTAGATAGCCTATTTTTGGAAGGGTTAACTAGAATAGGATTGATTGATGTTTGTTGCACTCGTATATGCATTTCCCTGTGTGCGATTATTCATGTTCCTGTTTTCTGCTGGCTTAGGCAATGCTAGACTGGGATAGGGTTTCTGAGTTGTGATTTCCTATGAGTACTAGGTTGCGGTTGAACCAGTACAATTGCAACGGAGACGTGGAACGCCTAGGTGGTCTTTCTGACTGTGTACCGTGGGAGTTTAGCACTGTGTTGCGAGTGAGGGCTTTTGCCTCTGCCACCCAACACTGTGCTATCTCAATTGCTTGACTTTGAGAGGATCGCCAGGAGAGAACCAGATACTAGTGATCTGGATCTCTCAAGAGAGCATCCCGTCAATTAACGTAATTTGGCCGCACAGTCTTAAGGACCTCGCTAGGCTACGAGCCGCTTGCTCAGCCATTGTCTCTTAACCTTATGTATCCCAGCTAGACTTTGCTCGACCAGCAGATACAGCATAGTATTGAAGCTTCTCCTTATGTATATTATTGTTTATGCACTATTGATTTCATGTGTGGCACGCTTAGCTACTTCAGAGATTAGTGGCCCATGAGCACAATCTTAGTAGGCTATTGCCAGTGCATTGTCGGAGTACTTCTTTTTAATGTTTGCCATATCCTATTGCTTATTCTTATAATTCTTCTTATGTTAATTTAAAGCCTTTAATTACCAGTGAGTTATTCATTAAATTGCTTTTCAAAATCCGATACTTACTTCTTATGAGTATTCGAGAAGCATCTAACTTATCAGAAGATTCCTTGCTTGATGCTCGAGGACTATTGTTTAACGTAACGTAATAGTGCCGATCCGAAGTAGAGGGTGGAGGACTTCTTAAGTTCTTAGTCAAGGGTGGATTACTTCGGCTTCGGCCAACACTATTCTTTAGTGTTGTAGTACTTTCTTCTTTGTTTGATTGTTGACCAGACTAGATAACTCCCGTCTTGTTATTAGTCTGTTGTGTGAAACGCTAGTACCGAGTTCTTGTATACCCCGTTATAGCAGATAGAACTCTGGAGGGTAGTGGCGTTTTTTGTTCGGCTGGCAGTACTCTGGGGTTGGGATCGTGTGTTTCCGTTGTGGCAGCGAGCCATACTCGAGTCCTGTGTAAGAGCCCTAGTGTACCCGAGTGCCCGGTCGTAACAAATGGCGACCTTGCTTAGGATTTTGTGAACAGTATAAATTTTTGCAGAGTTGTACAACATTTGTTTGTTTGTACTTTAGCGTGCATATTGAAGAATATTTTTTTTTTGTATGGCAATTAGTAGAGCATTTAAGAGACTCCAGTTAATTTAGTAATTAGTGCTTACATAAGGGAGTTTAACACTTTTGTCTCGAGAATTTTTTGTGAACTTCAGTATGTCGTGCCCTAGTACTGACGAGGAGCGAGAGATGCCATTTGAGGAGGTGCCGTTAGTAACTAGTGAGGAGGATGCTAGAGTTTTTGTGAGTAAGCGGTACCACGTGACGGAGGAGAGGCTGACTGGGGTGAATGTTTATGGCTTGCACCTGATAGCCAAGGTTTTGGGTCTATCCAATGTAGGAGGGATGTCCAAGGGGGAGCTGATTTCCTGGGTGTTGCGTGGGCGACATGGGGTTTCGGAGGAGAGGGCGTTTGGGGGGGTTCCTCCCCAGATCCCCTCTCACTCGACTCCCACAGTGCCGTCCACTCAGTTGCCGGAGGTTAGCACTCTCCCACAGAGGGATGAGAATTGGAAGATTGGAGTGCCCTCGGGCGGTGCGTATGGTGGTTCCCCAGTTCTTGCCCCCCCTCCTTCAGTAGTGGCAGCTCCCTCTTCCTGCCTGTCTCCAGATATGATATTTAAACTTGAGCTTGCTAAAATTGAGGTTAGGAGGCAGGAGAATGAGACTAGGAGGCATGAGATTGAGGTTGAGGCTAGGAAGCAGGAGAATGAGGCTAGGAAGCAGGAGAATGAGACTAGGAGGCATGAGATTGAGGCTGAGACTAGGAGGCACGAGGCTGAGCTTAGGTACGACTCAGAGAAATATTGTGCTCAAATAGATTTAGATAAGACTCGTGCAGAGTCGACAGGGACTCGGATGGGCCGTGAGGGCCAAGTAAGAGAACAGTCCTTGTCCCACTTAGTCAAGTTGGTGCCGGCATTTAGTGAAACTGAAGTCACAGAATTTTTTAATCGTTTTGAGAAGAAGTGTAGGGAGCATAATTGGCCTGAAGAGAAGTGGGCAGCTCTGGTCTCCTCAAGACTTACGGGTAAGGGTCTGAAGGCTTATGATGCACTGCCTTTAGAGTCTTGCATTGACTACCCAGTATTGAAGAGAGCTGTCCTACGGGCATACGAGTTGCAACCAGAAACATATCGATTGAAGTTTCGGGGTGTTACGAAGACTAGGGAGGCGACCTTTCTTGAACATGCCCGGGACTTAAAAGATGCACTTGCTAACTGGACACGTTCTGAGAAAGCTGAGACGGCCGAACAGTTGACTGAGCTGTTTCTGCTCGAGCAGTTTTATAAGTGTACTGGTGCAGATATGACTTTAACTATTAAAGAAAAGAACCCTAAAACTCTACAGGAGGCAGCTGAGATGGCTGACCTCCGGCTATCACTAATTCGTGGGTGCGGGTCTGCCCAGCGTAGTGAGGCAGGTAACAAGGGGCGTGACGCCCCACCCCCCCGAGTTAGTGATATACATTATGCAAACAAGTACAAGAGCTATGATACCAAGACTGACCACAAGACTAGCACCGTCCCATTTAAGAAGGGGCCGGGCCCTTCCCAGTACCAAGGGAAGCCCAGAGGGGAGTTGGAGTGTTATCATTGTCATGAAAAGGGGCACTTTGCAAGAGTCTGTCCTAGCAAACCACCTACAGCAGCTGTGTCTTTGGCCTGCAACATTGGTGTGTCTTCGAAGTTTTCTGAGTTTGCCCGGGGCAGTTCGTCAGAGGCTGAGGCACAGCCAATGCAGAAGCACCTGGGAGGCTCGAACCCTGCTCAGGATGTTTTTTGCGACCATAGAGGACGGGGTTGCGTGATGTGGGCGGGGCGCAAGCATGGAGTAGAGGTCTTGCGTGATACAGGTGCTTCCCAGACTCTGATGAATAACTTGACTGGCTACCCTATAAATGCGGCTCGGGTGGTAGTGGTGCAGGGTATTAATGCAACTCGGTCATACCCGCTGGTGCGGTTGGAGTTGGAGGTGGATGGTGTGGCACGTGAATTGGATGTCGGGATTGTGGAGAAACTGCCAGTGGAGGGCGTCGACCTTCTTCTCGGCAACGACTTTGCAATGCCCGCTTCTGAGGTTCTACCCTTAGTCGTTGCCGAGAGGACGGCCGACGTGAGTGGGGGAGAACAAGAGTGGGTCGAGCGGTGCCAGACACAACCCATGGCGTGTGCTGTCACCCGAGCTCGGGCAGCTAAAGTGTCACAGCCTAGTCCTCCGTCTTCAGACCAGCAGAGGAACGATCAACAGGAGGAGGCTAAAGCTGGAGTTGGTTTTAAGAGTTTTGACTCGGCGGCTCTCCTGGGTGATTCAGTATTGGCACCTATGTTAGAGTCTGGAGAGGCCCCAGGACCTGTCACAGCTAGTGAGGAGGTAGGGCCGGAAGAGACTCCGGGGCAGCAACGTTGCAGATGGAGAGAAAAAAGGGTTGCTCAGTTTGATATTGGGGGAGGACTTGGGTTGCTTCGGAAGCATCTAGACAGGGTGGTTCCCTCAGATATTTGTAAACTGCAGTTGGAGGATCCGGAAGTTCAGAAGTGTGGTAATGGTGCTGTCGAGATCAAACACGAGGACGGGGAAGCATGTCATGTGAACCTGTTGGAGGAGTTTGTGAGGCAACCACCTGAGCAGCCTGCTGTCCCTGCGTTGGTCTGCCGCGGCCAAGGTGGAGAAGGAGAGGGGGGCAGTAGGGCACAGGTGGAGGAGAGTAGGGATTGTTATGTCTCGGCGGAGCCGTGGGCGGGGGACACGAGTCTGGTGGCTGTGGAAGCGCTAGAGCACCTGCCTGAGCAGCAGTGTGCAGCACTCCAGCACCAGCTCGGTTCATACCCCACTGGTCGTGCCGAGCCCCTGAGTCTCACAACTCGGGCGGTGCAAGATGTTCCACGGGCAGGTCACGTGACTGTTGAAAGACCGTTAGCCTCGTTGTTTCGGTGGTTCAAGGTGGGCGACGAGGCTTTGGCATGGTTGCCAGGTCAGGGTCGACCCATGGCTGCCAAGGGTGGTGGTCAAAAGGAGGACATTGAGCAGATTGGTAAGGTCGGCTGTGGTATCGCAGTGCCCGGTCGTCGCATAGCCTCCCAATGCTGCTCTAGTCTAATGCAACAGCCCTACCATAGACCGACTGTATCTGGCCATGTCGCTGAAAGCGGTGATGCTGCGCAGGCAGATGTCGTCACAAGGAATGCGGGGGTGCGCATGTACGGTATCGGCGGGGAAACCTTAGCAATAATGAACTATGGGAGTGACTGCACAGGTGGTACTGATTGTCTCTCTCATGACCTGGCTGTTCTAGGGACGAAGGTGGAGAAGGAGGGAGACTACAGGTTAGAAGCTGCGGTCTCGGCTGGGTTGTGGGAGGGCACTAGGCATGTTGTTTGTGGAGACAGTGCAAGGCAGTTGTTTACTAGGCTATGGCAGTACTTTCGCATGTTTGTTGCTTCTCCAGGCCTGATGTATGGGGTAGAATCCGACATGCAGGCTGGAGATAGTGCAAGGTTCAGTTTAATTCCCTACCGTATAAATCCTGCTCGACAGCCTATGGTGCAAGCAGAGCTGGATGTTGTGGACGGGAGTACCTACCAGTGCAATGTTATGCCTGACGGACTTGAGAATGCACCAGCAACGGTTCAGAACCTGATGAATGAAATTGTAAAGGACGATGATGCGCTGGGGCATTTCGAGGTCTATGTTCCAGCCTATGGTCCGGTCGTTGTAGTTTACCCAGATCATCACCCTCTCAAGATCTTGGACCAGTTTCACAATCGGAGTATGAGGCTGACCAGGTGGTCACTAAGGTTATTGGTATATAACCTGGACATACGCCATATTGCCGGTTGTGATAACGTGGTTGCAGATGGTCGTTCAAGGGTATATGATCCTGGGTAGATTGACACACGGGTAGCCTCCTGCTTTAGTTTGAATAGTATTTTGCGCTTGGTGCTTGTTGGCTCGCGGTTGTAGCCCAGCGTATTGGGTCGTAAAGCAGGATTGTTGAGCGTTTGGTATAGAAGAAAATAGGCTGCCCTTATAGTGCAGCCGGGAAAAAAACATATTAAAATATAAAAATCATAAAAAAACTCTTTCTTTTGTTATAAATAATTGTATAAGTTTGTCATAGCCTATAGAGTTTGAGTAGTCCATGAACTATCAAACGGCTGAGCTGCTGTAAGCTCGCTCTGGGAGCATGATATTATGTCTTTTACTATTGTTGGGAGGAGTTATGAAATGTGAATTTTTTTTTATAAGATGTGTTTTAGTGATAAACTCAGCGTTGTTTTAGTGCCATGCGGTCGCTGGGTGTGAGGGGTTTGATGGGGTTCTGTATATCAGATTTTAGCTCAGGGTTGAGCAAGTAAAATCTTGGGGGAGGTGTGACGCATGTCGAGTATGAGCATGCTGTACAGAACGCCCAGTCAGGCCCCACTCTCGCTAGGATCGTCAGGGCAGGAACTTTGGCTGTAGTCTGTGTAGAGTTTCCTAACTTAGTTTATGTGAGCCGTTGTACTATAAGTATTATAAATATGTATTTTGTTTTCATCTGAGTCAACGAGTTCTATTTTATATCATTAGTTATAAGTGTTGTGTGTGGGACTTATTTGTAATGATGAGAGGAGAGAGAGAGTATGTAACGGGGACCAGTGAGTGCGCCACGCGGGCAGGTAGGCCTAATTCCCTCCTCCCTCCTCCCTCTCAGTGCGTGGGAAATCCTTTGTCGATCCCAGATTGAGAGAGAATATTACGTAATGATTGCTAGTGGGCGGTCCTTAGTAGTTGGTGATATGCTCACTAGAGGGCCGAGTATAAAAAGGGAAGTCTAGCCGCATTGTCCCTTAGAACTCATCAGGCAGAGCGACTTCTCATATCCCTTGCAACTATCCATATTCTTCCGACTGATGTGAACTTTCTCTACTCTCTGAACAGCCTATCTTCTTCCCTTCTCGACCCTTTATAACCTCAATGACCCCTTTGGTGCAGATTTAGTCAGCCAAAGTATTATCGCTTGAGTTCTCACGAGATAAGTGCCTGTTAGATAGCCTATTTTTGGAAGGGTTAACTAGAATAGGATTGATTGATGTTTGTTGCACTCGTATATGCATTTCCCTGTGTGCGATTATTCATGTTCCTGTTTTCTGCTGGCTTAGGCAATGCTAGACTGGGATAGGGTTTCTGAGTTGTGATTTCCTATGAGTACTAGGTTGCGGTTGAACCAGTACAATTGCAACGGAGACGTGGAACGCCTAGGTGTGGTCTTTCTGACTGTGTACCGTGGGAGTTTAGCACTGTGTTGCGAGTGAGGGCTTTTGCCTCTGCCACCCAACACTGTGCTATCTCAATTGCTTGACTTTGAGAGGATCGCCAGGAGAGAACCAGATACTAGTGATCTGGATCTCTCAAGAGAGCATCCCGTCAATTAACGTAATTTGGCCGCACAGTCTTAAGGACCTCGCTAGGCTACGAGCCGCTTGCTCAGCCATTGTCTCTTAACCTTATGTATCCCAGCTAGACTTTGCTCGACCAGCAGATACAGCATAGTATTGAAGCTTCTCCTTATGTATATTATTGTTTATGCACTATTGATTTCATGTGTGGCACGCTTAGCTACTTCAGAGATTAGTGGCCCACGAGCACAATCTTAGTAGGCTATTGCCAGTGCATTGTCAGAGTACTTCTTTTTAATGTTTGCCATATCCTATTGCTTATTCTTATAATTCTTCTTATGTCAATTTAAAGCCTTTAATTACCAGTGAGTTATTCATTAAATTGCTGTTCAAAATCCGATACTTACTTCTTATGAGTATTCGAGAAGCATCTAACTTATCAGAAGATTCCTTGCTTGATGCTCGAGGACTATTGTTTAACGTAACGTAATAGTGCCTATCCGAAGTAGAGGGTGGAGGACTTCTTAAGTTCTTAGTCAAGGGTGGATTACTTCGGCTTCGGCCAACACTATTCTTTAGTGTTGTAGTACTTTCTTCTTTGTTTGATTGTTGACCAGACTAGATAACTCCCGTCTTGTTATTAGTCTGTTGTGTGAAACGCTAGTACCGAGTTCTTGTATACCCCGTTATAGCAGATAGAACTCTGGAGGGTAGTGGCGTTTTTTGTTCGGCTGGCAGTACTCTGGGGTTGGGATCGTGTGTTTCCGTTGTGGCAGCGAGCCATACTCGAGTCCTGTGTAAGAGCCCTAGTGTACCCGAGTGCCCGGTCGTAACAAAACATAATTATAAGCTGATTAATTATCATAACAACATTGGCGGGAAAATACCTGCTGACTTTGTATTGTAAATATACGTTATTTATGAATATGGGTGATTTTAAAATATATAAAACAAAAGTATGCATAGACCAAAGTATGTGTCAGCTACAGAAATTTCGACTAACTGCATATATTATAGAACTGTTGAAGTAGAAGGAGGGTGGATAGCTCCGCGATGTCGCCCATTTCCCAAAATGCACCGCGGTAAACTTTGCGTTCAGCGCCTCTATCGGCCACTGTAGGCATTTACTGGTAGGGAGAATTGGACGATAGTTGGAGGGTTGCGAGCGGTCACCCTTCTTTGGGACAGGTTAAATGAGAGCAAACTTCCAGTAAGAAGGAAAGACATGATGAAAGAGTTTGCCTAGGCATGGAATTATAATGTAAAACTTGCAAAATAAACAAACCAAAACTTGGACGAACACAGTAAAAAGACAAAACAACTTCTCAAAATCGCTATGTGGAAACAACGCTTAAGCAAAATCATAATTTATCAATAAAAGAACACAATCCACCACATAGGGTGTACATTACTACATGAGCAAGTTAATCTGTTTCCCAAGCAAACTAATCGCACATAATATTATAACAACGCACTATCGTCACGTTCAAAGAATTAGTCAATTTAGGAATTCCGGGATGTTCTGGTAAATTTTACTAAATTATGTAATAATAAAGAAACTACAATTAATATTTAAATGTAATATTTAACTAAATTTGCAATTTGACCAAATATCAACAATAGTACAAAATACAAACAGCACTCACTAACGATAATGATATCGGGTAGGTACCTGTAAGCATAGCATGCCTCATGCCCTCATGCCTCAAGTTAAACATGAGGAACACCATCCGGTCTGTACACCTTAGTATTTAGCCCAGAGAGCAGAAAGTACATGATTAGAAGATATGTTTATATTAGACATAGGCCTAAGTATGATATTAGGCATAAGGTGGAGACGAAGAGAAATCACCATAATCATCCAAGGTGAAGTTTTTAGCGAAAGTTTGAGCGTAGACTTCAGCTTTGTCAGAGGAAAACATGTCAGTGGTGCCATCATAGTGGAAAAGAGGAGGGAAAGTTGAGCGAAGAGTTCAGCTTTGTCAGTAAACGTGGTGGTGGTGCCATCAGAATGGGAAAGAGGAGAGAAACATGAGGAAGTAAAATTGTTGGAGAGGTTTTTGCCGAGATTCCGAAAAGCTTGCGAAAAGCTAAAGTTAGAAAGTTTCGATAATATATAATTGATGAAAGAGTTTTTGGCGAGTCGAAAAACAGGTTTGGATTGATTCCGGGCAGAAACATAAAAAAGTACGAGATTCTTGAATTTGAAGGCGACAGTACCGTTTGAATGCTTCCTCCTTGTTGCGACAACACTAGAACAAGCATGAGTACACCATGATTGTTTTACATTATACCGAAGGAAGGGAAATGGAATGTACTGTGTGTGTGTGTGTGTATATATATATATATATTGAAGGAACCCTCCAATTGAGTGGAAAACCATTATGAGCACCAAACAATAATTTTGATGGTGCATGAAGAATTGTTAGTGTGCAAATACAATACATTGACGATAACAATGGTAGTGCACATTATACGAGAAAGTGAGTGAGTCAGAGAGAGAGAGATAGATATAAAGAATGTGTGTGAGAGTGAGTGTGAGTTGGTAAAAGCTCTCGTTATAATGGTTGCTTCACAATTCTTCCTATTCAGTTCTCTTTTGTGTCACGTCCAAGTGTGTGTGTGTGTACGTGTGTGTGTGTGTGTGTGTGTGTGTGTGTGTGTGTACGTGCTTGAATGTGTGTGTGTATGTGTAAGAGGCACAGGCAGAAAAAGTGAGTTAAAGTATGTGAGTGTTTATGAGAGAGAGAGAGAGAGAGAGAGAGAGATTAAAGTCATGCCTTCTAATGAATGTGGGAGGTCCTTAACACTGCAGACAAAGTAGGTAGGATGCTTTGTGTAACGCCTAGTGAAGAATTATGACTCATTTACACACATTTAGAGAGAGAGAGAGAGAGAGAGAGAGAGAGACAGACAGACAGACAGAGAAGTAGAGTTAAAGAAAGGGCTTATGTGCTTCAAAGATAGAGAGAGAGAGCGAGTAACGTCATGTATCTTAATGAATATGGGAGGACATAAGACTGCAGACAAAAGAAGGTAGGATGCTTGGTGTAACGCCAAGTGAAGAATTATGGCTTCATTGCACTCCGTCCTTTATAGGGAACACGTGAGACAGCTTCTTTACAGTTCCCACAAGGCTCCATAGGGCAATGACACGGAGATGAGCATTGAGGCTAAGCACAGCCTAGCGTAATCCTCTAACTGTTCTTTGTTTTGACCTTATTACTTGGGGATTGGCTTGAAGTACGGGTCATAGCGTAATTATGTTTAGTATTAATTCATTATATACATCGTTATGTTGTTTAAGGGGGGTCACCTGCTTTTTGTTATCTTTCTCTCCTTTTCTCTCTTTCTCTGACTTATATCCATTTGGCCCCATTCAGCCAACTGCTTTAAGACGTTTATCCCAATCCAGGTGTCGATTTTTTCCTGGCGAGCCATAGCGAGCCAGCACCGTATGGAGAAAGCCGGCTTCGCTGGAAACATTTTTCTATCGAAAAATGTACACATTTAGCTTGCTGTAAAACAAAATGTTATACTGTATATGATGGCTCGCTACCGCTCGCCAGGAAAATATTGACATCTGGATGGGGGTAAACGTCTTAAAACAGTAGGCTGAATGGGGCCGAATGGATACAAGCCAAAGAGAGAGGGAGAGAAAGATAAAAAAAAGCGAGGTTGGCTCCCTTAATCTTGTCATTTAATCCGAGTCAAGATTAACTGTAAGTTAGTCTAAGTTAGTCGTCTAAGGGCTTCACATTTACTATTAATGAGGTTTATATTATGAAAGGCTATTATGGCACACTGATTTTGTTTTTCTGTTTGTAAGAAGAGGACTAAAGGTAAAGCTGCATGTAACGGGTGTCCCTCCAAATACTGAAGGAGTGACAGAGCAATTACATGCGTCAGTATATTACATTGTATATACAGTAATCTGTAATGCTCATATTTTAGAGGGGATACAATATGGCGTAGCTGTAAACAAAGGTAGAGCGACATTCCTTATATACGAAACGCACAAGGTGTTCGTATTCCCGCTAGGAGGTGGCTGGAAATGTTAGCCTCCTGCATATCCCTTATGGGGGACAGTCTCTCCTTGGGTTTTTATATATGCGTACCATAAACTAGGTCCTATCTTCATTTTGTATAACACAGATGCACCCGTACACCACACGCACGCGCACTCACACACACACTCTCACACACACACACACACACACACACACGCAAACACACACAGACACAGACACACACCTACACACACACACACACACAATCTTCATATATGCTTTCATTCTACGATTGGCTTATTGTTGTTCCTTACGATGTTATACGATATACAGAAGGTAAATATAAATTGTCTAGAATACAGACATTTATAATAATATACTGTATATATTTTGTATGAATTCATGCTCTATTTTGTATGCAAAATGGATGCATTTCTACAATCCACCCCTGCTTGATTATTGTGTCAAATATTCGTAACTAGAGAAGATATTACCTTTTAGATTTAGTTAGACAAGGTTATATATACTTGAGTTCTTACTGTAGACATAACTAAACAACATCATCCTTGTACCACTTCTGACTTTCATATGCAAATTTAATCCAATTACGATTCCCAAAGACTTCATTATGACACTTGACCCCGTATTTTAAAGCCACACTTAACTGTTTCCTTAAACCTTCATGAACGAATTTTTCAGAAACAAATAGTGATCTCTCTGAAACTGGATAATATGTAGCCCTTTATCATAAATTAGGACTCGGTTGTTATATTTTCGTTTGATATAGGGTTATGGTTTTAAAATACAGGGGTTACACTCTGTCATCAATCTTGGCCTTAATGTTTCGAAGCTCTCCCGAACTGAAACGAATCTTCTACCTAATATTTGCATTTGACAATGAACGGAGGAAGGAAAAACACAGATAAAACAAAAAGGTCCATGTGCCTAAAGGCATTCTCCATTCATAAAATGTTTGTAACAACTGGATTTAAACTTTTGTAGATTGTAAGTTTGTGGAAAGCAAATCGAGGGAACTGAATTCCAAAGAGTAGTAGTTCTAGGGATAAATTAATTTTGATAAGCAGAAGTTCTGCATTGTGGAGGAGAAAGTGTAAATTCATGGGCGCTCTCAGCTGCCCTAGTTCTACGGGGAAAGATGGAAGTTGGAAGTTCACTTATATTAAGGGGATATTCGTAATTATTTGTTCATTAGTTAATACATTTATTATTTTCTGTAGTTTCCTCCCAAGACCTCCATCAAGATTACAAAAATACCCTCAGATTCCCCTTTGAGATAAATGTGTACAATTTTCGGTAGAAATATATCCTGGCCGAAGGCCGATTTCTCCATTATTACAGGCTCGCTTACGCTCGCTAGGAAAAGATGGACACCGAAGTGTCACAAGAGTTCTTAAAATTGCCAAACTAATGGAGCGAACGTCTTAAAATGTCAAAACTAATGGGCCTAAACATGAGTGAGAAAGGGGTCCAGAAAAACAAACAAACATTCTCTTAAGCAGTTCTAGTAGCCATCTAGGGCCACGCTGTATATGTCGTAGAGTGTACCTGTATTGCCCCTCACGACCCCACTAACAATATACCTTTCTTGTCTTTCCAGGTGAGTACTGATGCTACTGGGGGTGATGCTGAGTGAGTGTGTACAGTCACGCTCTAAAGTTATGCTACACCGGCATTAACTTCAATATTGGTTATCCTCTTTATAATACTACCTCTACTACTACATTTATTACTACTATTACTACTGTTACTACTATTACTTCTATTAGTAATATTAATAATAAGAATAATACTTAGCATTCATAAACTAAGTCAGTATATTCAAGCATTTTTGTTAGGTTAAGAATATATATATATATATATATATATATATAGTTGCAATTAAGGTGTAGCCTAACTATTGACTGAGACTGTACATGGAGCCGTGCACCTGAGTGTTTAACTTTTGCTGCTGGTAATGTATCATCTCGGTATTTATAAGTATTCCAGAAATATTTGTTCTTTTATTTTTGTAATATATACAGTATATATATGGAGTATATATCACAAATACACGTGAGCCACTAAATGTAGTTGATTAAAGCGTCGGCTATCGTCCTGTCGGTCGGCGGTTCGAACCCCACTGAGAGATTAGAAACATATATATATATATTTGTTTTTCTTTTTTAAGTACTGTCACTCCATTATATTACATATATGTTATGTATGTGTGTGTTTATTTTGTATTAATATGTTATTTTAATTAGTTTTGTTTTGCTTGAAGTAAATATATATTAATTTAGCATAAGTTAAATCCATTTAGTGTTGTGAGTGTTGCAACAATCGCTGACGTCTCAACTTAACCACGTAGTCAGACTATAGTTCTGTGTAAGCCTCCTCAAGCCACGTGTTTAGTCTCTTATCTTTATTATCCTGGCTACATCATTGTTTTTTCCTTGTCTTCCTACTTTCCAGGGTTTTTTCTTTGTTTTCTGTTTTGTTTTCTCTTTTTTTCTGTTTGCTCTGTGTTTGTTTTTAAAGTTATCTCTGTAGCTTCAGGACTTGAATTCTCTCAGCTTCAAGCTTAACATCTTATCGTATGTTGTTCAAAATTTAGACCACCTATTTCTGCTATCCGTTTTCTTTACCACCAAACCACTGCAGTACAGACAATCTAAATATTAAAAGATTCTCATGAACGGAGGACATCATTAAGTGCATTAATTTTGACGTTATTAATTTTGCCTTCCCCATTTCAGGTTTCAGAAATAATAATATATTAATTAAGTTTTTGTTAATGGTATTCATACAGCTGGTAATATACAGAATATTTTGTATATATATGCGGAAACAAGTGCTTTGATTAAAATATGAGATAATAGTGTTTATGTTTGGACCTCCTGTCAGAATGGGGGTTCAGCTTGCCTTCCTTAACTTAATAATTCCTTTTTGGTAGCTGGGCCTGAGAATCCCACTATCCAGCGTATTTTCCTACATATTGAACATAATACCCTTTTAGGTTTCTTATTTGAATACCTCTTTTGGGAGTGCATTAGTATGTGTGTGTGTGTGTGTGTGTGTAGTTTATGTAGTGTATGTGATGTGTGTGTGCGTGTGCTTGTCCGTGTGTGTGTGTGTGTGTGTGTACTGTAGAACCAATGTGTGTGTGTGTGTGTACTGTAGAACCAATGCGTGGGTGTGTGTACTGTAGAACCAATGTGTGGGTGTGTGTACTGTAGAACCAATGTGTGGGTGTGTGTACTGTAGAACCAATGTGTGGGTGTGTGTACTGTAGAACCAATGTGTGGGTGTGTGTACTGTAGAACCAATGTGTGGGTGTGTGTACTGTAGAACCAATGTGTGGGTGTGTGTACTGTAGAACCAATGTGTGGGTGTGTGTACTGTAGAACCAATGTGTGGGTGGGTGTTTTCCTCTTTGTTTTGTTATTAACATAACATAATGTTACAATGATATGTAAATTCAATGATCTTGACAAACTCCATGAATTTAATGACGCCCCTCATTTATGAATATTTTCAACTGTATTTTTTATGTGAACTGATATGAATTGAAGACCCTTGAAAACTTACTCTGAACACGTTAATTACAAAGAGAGAGAGAGAGAGAGAGAGAGAGAGAGAGAGAGAGAGAGAGAGAGAGAGAGAGAGAGTGGAGGTGACTGCGTATATTATGAAAACCAACGAAGAAGAAGAGTAGGGAAAGAGGATTTGCACGTGTAATTACAAACGCAATAACACACAATTATACTTTAAATGCAATTCACTGAACCAATAGAGATTAGTATGTAATATGCAGATTATCAGCTAAAACCTTGTGACTCCAGAATTGCCAAAAAGTGTTCTATTATTAGCATTCTTCATATTTGTAAATAATAATAAGTTCTGAATATGTGTTATCTATGTTTATGCACATCTACATTATTCTGACATTTCGTATGTTTATTTATATATTTATTCTGCATGAATCATGCTTTATTAATATCAAAATGAAATGAAATGTATAATGTCGAAAAATGAAATGTATAATGTCGAAAAATGAAATTTATAATGTCGAAAAATCCTTAGATTGTAACCAATAGTAATAAGAGCGGTAAATGTAACTCTATAGTAAGTGGTTGCCTTGGATTGATTTCGTGTATACTTTTATCGGTCATAATGATATTCCTTTGTAATATATTTTATAAGATCATTCACTGTCTTATTCACTACTGTCTGTCATTCATCACTTATTAACTCATTCACTCGTAGGATATCTTTACCATGTCATGTAAGGGAGCCCACCTCGCTATTTTTTTATCTTTCTCTCCCTCTCTCTTTGACTTGTATCCATTGGGCCCCATTCAGCCTACTGTTTTAAGACGTTTACCCCCATCCAGGTGTTAATATTTTCCTGGCGAGCGGTAGCGAGCCAGCATATATATATATTCTTGTTTTGACAGCAAGCTAAATTTGTACATTTTTCGATTGAAAATGTCTTCGGCGAAGCCGGATTTCTCCATACAATGCTGGCTCGCTATCGCTCGCCAGGAAGAAATCGACACCTGGATGGGGATAAACGTCTTAAAACAGTTGGCTAAATGGGGCCGAATTGATACAAGCCAGGGAAAGAGAGAAAAGGAGAGAAAGATAAAAGAAAAAAAAAACGGTGACCCCCCTTAACTCTTGCTATAATTAAGAGACTAATTATTCAGTTTAGGAAATGTTTACGGAGGTCAAAGGGCTAAAATGATAACAAATTTACCCCTTTCAATCCGTCTAAAGCTGATTAAATCGTCGACTGTTAGCCATGATGCACTGAAAATTATACTACTCCAAGAGTTAACCCTTTCAGCACGATGATGAAATTTGCGTCTAATGCTGGCTTCAATTAGACGATTTTATATATTTTTTTGCTAATAATATACATTACCTCTAGGATTCAAAGGGGTAAAAAGCATCTTGAATAAACCATCTGATTAACATAGGACTTTCTTAAACTGTACAAAATTGTCTAATGCTAGCCAGAAGAGAAGGAAGAACAAAACAGCGTAGTACTAAAGGGGTTAAATCCACGTCACTGTAACCCTCAGAAGTTACGATTACGCATTATTTTTCTGGTTTCTGGCTATTATTAGACGATATTATTGAGATTAGGAAGGGTGTATGGAAGTCAGAGGGGTAATTGCGATAGTGTTTACCCTTAGAATTCCCACAGATCCTTCCTAAGCTGTATAAAAGCGTCTAATGATAGCCAGAACAAACTGTCAAAATGCGTCATAGTCTTCAAAGGGTTAATGAATGAATAGCCGCAGTCATTGATCTTTGGCACAGAAGGGGGAAAATGGGCTTTGGAATTCGCTCCTCAAAAATTCCCCAATCTGTTCCTGAGTTCGACAACCGGGGAACGAAAAAAAATACCGGGTTTGGGGTTGTAAAAACTAGGAGGGTTGGGTGTTTTTTTTTATTTTCGTGTGGTCTTCAGCAGTTTGGTGGCATGGTTGTGGTTGGTCAGATGTGTGGTGTGGGTGGTCAGTATCTATTTCTAGCTTTATATTTGTCCTCTCTCCTCTCCTCTCCTCTCCTCTCCTCTCCTCTCCTCTCCTCTCCTCTCCTCTCCTCTCCTCTCCTCTCCTCTCCTCTCTCTATATATTCTTCCATTTGTCTCTTTCTCACTATATCTAGCTATTTATCGATCGATGTGTATGTATCTATCTGTCCGTCTCTGTAAGTAGCTCTATCTTTATCTTCATATATGTGGTATTGGCGGCAAATGATAAAGATAGTGATGATGGGGGAGATGGTGGTAGTGATGATGGTGTTGTGGTTGCTGTATTGGGGTGGTGATGTGATGGTGGTTTTTTTTTTTTTTTTTTTTTTTTTTTTTTTTTCTATGTGATTGAGGGAGGCAAAAGGCATAACTGCCTATAGCGAGTGCCTCCCCCATAGTTGAAAGAGTGACAGGGCCAAAATCAAGGGACGTTTGAGCCAAAATGCCTGGACACACGGAGTTTGAAGCAATTTAAGTCATAGGAAGAGGGAAAGACTGATTCTGGGAGAGAGTTCCAGAGCTCAGATGTTGAGTAGAAGAAAGTTTGAGAGTAACGTTTCACTCTTGGGTTGGAGAGTTGCACAGAGTAGGGGTGGGATTGAGTTGCAAGACGGGTACCACGTGCCCTACGTAAAGGAGGTGGTATGCACTGGGATAGCTCTGAGGAACACTGATTATTATAGTAGCGATAGAATAGCGAGAGAGATGCAACATTGCGGCGGAGAGAGAGAGATTGCAGAGAGTTGGTGAGTGGACGGGAGTTAATGATACGAAAGGCCTTCCTTTCAACTTTGTCTAGGAGAGCGGTGTGAGAGGAACCTCCCCACACATGTGAACAATACTCAATACAAGGGCGCACTATGCCCCTGTACAGAGCAAGAAGCTGTGCAGGGGAAAAGAACCCCCTAAGGCGATTGAGCACACCCAGCTTCTGGAGGCTGCCTTAGCAAGACTGGTAATATGGTCCTTCCAAATGAGAGCAGAAGAAAAAGAGACACCAAGAATATTGAGAGAAGATGAAGGGTTGATTTTTGTATTGTTGAAGAATAAGGGATAGTCCGCTGGGAGATCCTGACGGGTAGATAGATGGAGAAATTGGGTTTTGGAAGCATTAAAGTTAACAAGGTTTTCTCTGCCCCAATTGGAAATAGTATTTAGATCAGAATTTAAGAGTTCTATGGCTTCATTACGTTTGTCGTTGAGGGATTGCTGGCTGGGGGCGTTCTGAAAAACTAATGGAGTAGTGTAAGGTTGAGTCGTCTGCGTATGAATGGATGGGAATTAAGGTACAGTTAAGGAGATCATTTATAAAAATTAGAAAGAGAATAGGAGATAGGACAGAGCCCTGAGGAACACCGGAGTTTATAGGGTGAGGAAGTGAACAATGGCCGTCCACAACCGCAGCTATGGAACGGCCGGAAAGGAAATTAGAGACAAAGGCACAGATGGAGGGATAGAAACCGAAGGAGGGTAGTTTAGAAATTAAAGATTTATGCCAGACTCTATCGAAGGCTTTCGATATGTCTAGTGCAATAGAAAAAGTCTCACCGAAGTCCCGAAAGGAGGATGACCAAGAGTTAGTAAGATATGAAAGAAGATCACCAGTAGAGCGACCCTTAAGGAAGCCATACTGGCGATCTGAGAGCAGATTATGAGAAGAGAAATGCTTAAGAAATTTGGAAGCAAGAATAGTTTCAAAAACTTTAGAAAGACAAGAGATAAGAGCAATTGGACGATAGTTGGAGGGTTGAGAGCGGTCACCCTTCTTTGGGACAGGTTGAATGTGAGCAAACTTCCAGCATGAAGGGAAGACGTTAGAGGATAGACAGAGACGAAAGAGTTTGCCTAGGCAGGGAGTCAGCACGGAAGCACAGTTTTTGAGAACAACAGGAGGAACACCGTCCGGACCGTACGCCTTATTAGTGTTAAGCCCAGAGAGGGTAGAAAGTACATCTTTAGAAGAGATTAGGATATTAGGCATAAGTAAGAGAGAGGAGGGCGGAGAGGGAGGAATAGCACCGGAATCATCCAAGGTGGAGTTTCTAGCAAAAGTTTGAGCGAAGAGTTTAGCTTTGTCAGAGGAAGAAGTGATGGTTGTGCCATCAGAGTGGGAAAGGGGAGGGAAAGACGAGGAAGAGAAATTGTTGGAGAGGTTTTTGGCTAGATGCCAGAAAGCTTGGGAAGAGCTAGAGTTGGATAGTTCAGTGCATTTATTATTGATGAAAGAGTGTTTGGCAAGTCGAAGAACAGATTTGGCTTGATTCCGGGCAGAAACATATGAAGAATGAGAGTCTTGAGTTTTAAGGCGTCGGTACCGTTTGAATGCTTCCTCCTTATTGCGGACAGCAGTAGAACAGGCGTGAGTAAACCAAGATTTTTTAGCATTAGTCTGAGAGAAAGAGAATGGAATGTATGCTTCCATGCCCGATAGGATTACCTCGGTAATGCGTTCAGCACTCTCCGAGGGTCCCCGGCCATGGAAGCAGAAATCAGTCCATGGGAAATCAAAGAAGTACTGCCGAAGAGCCTCCCAGTCGGCAGCGCCAAAGTGCCACAAGCGCCGCCGGCTAGGAGGATCGGGTGGCTGTACTGGAGAGATAGGACAGGTGACAGAGATAAGTTTATGGTCGGAGGAGCCCAAAGGAGAGAAAAGATCGACAGTATAAGAAGAAGGGTTAGAAGTTAGAAACAGGTCAAGAATGTTGGGCCGATCTCCGATGCGATCCGGGATACGGGTGGGTTGCTGAACTAACTGCTCTAGGTCATTTAGGATAGAAAAGACGTAGGCTTGTTCACCAGGTGGATCAGTAGTGAGAGAGGAGAGCCATTGGCGGTGGTGAACGTTGAAATCTCCTAAGATGGAGATTTCTGAGAAAGGAGAAATGGATAGAATGTGTTCCACTGTAGAGTTTAGATAGTCAAAGAATTTAGGAAAGTTGGTAGAGTTAGGGGAAAGATAGACAGCACAGAAATATTTAGTAAGAGAATGACAGGAAAGTTTGAGCCATAAAGTTGAGAATTCAGAGGAGTCGAAATCGGGAACACGAGAGCAAGTGAGTTTGTTGTGCACATATGCACAACATCCGCCATTGGCTTTGAAACTAGGATAGAGAAAGTAGGAGGATACAGAGAAGGGGTTGCTGGATGTTGCTACAGACACCTGGGTTTCGGTGAGGAAGAGAAGATCAGGTTTGTAGGAGGAGAGATGGTGCTCAACAGAGTGAAAGTTAGAGGAAAGTCCGCGAATGTTGCAGAAATTAATAGAAAGAGTAACAGGCCGAGGTCCAGGTAATTGTGTGGGGTCGTCAGGGGATGGTCGGTCGGGTGAGGGGGCATTTATGGTCCCCCCCCTGGGGACTCCGAGGCCGGGCCATTACCGGCCATTACCGGCCGGGCCGGTAATTATATATTGGTGATAATGATGGTGGTGGTGATTTCGTTGATGGTGGTGTACGGGTAGTGATGATGTTGGTGTTCTTGTAGCTTTGTGATGATTGTAGTGGTGAGGATGGGAGGTTGGGTTGTACGGTATCTTCGTTCAGTCAATTCGTCTACATTCGGAATAGATACGCTCACATTTAACCTCTTCCTCATCTAACCTACCTTATTCTAGTTCAACTCTCCCTTAACTCTTGTCTAACGTAACTTATGCCATACTGTATTATATATATATATATATATATATATATATATATATATATATATATATATATATATATATATATATATATATTTTTTTTTTTTTTTTTTTTTTTTTTTTTTATATTGGATTTTTTGTTAATTTGTTTTATTAAC
>JBAKBP010031253.1:0-24669 GCA_037953745.1 Lithodes maja | reverse complement strand
ATTCCCATCCATTCATACGCAGACGACTCAACCTTACACTACTCCATTAGTTTTTCAGAACGCCCCAGCCAGCAATCCCTCAACGACAAACGTAATGAAGCCATAGTACTCTTAAATTCTGATCTAAATACTATTTCCAATTGGGGCAGAGAAAACCTTGTTAACTTTAATGCTTCCAAAACCCAATTTCTCCATCTATCTACCCGTCAGGATCTCCCAGCGGACTATCCCTTATTCTTCAACAATACAAAAATCAACCCTTCATCTTCTCTCAATATTCTTGGTGTCTCTTTTTCTTCTGCTCTCATTTGAAAGGACCATATTACCAGTCTTGCTAAGGCAGCCTCCCAGAAGCTGGGTGTGCTCAACCGCCTTAGGGGGTTCTTTTCCACTGCACAGCTTCTTGCTCTGTACAGCGGCATAGTGTGCCCTTGTATTGAGTATTGTTCACATGTGTGGGGAGGTTCCTCTCACACCGCTCTCCTAGACAAAGTTGAAAGGAAGGCCTTTCGTATCATTAACTCCCGTCCACTCACCAACTCTCTGCAATCTCTCTCTCTCCGCCGCAATGTTGCATCTCTCTCGCTATTCTATCGCTACTATAATAATCAGTGTTCCTCAGAGCTATCCCAGTGCATACCACCTCCTTTACGTAGGGCACGTGGTACCCGTCTTGCAACTCAATCCCACCCCTACTCTGTGCAACTCTCCAACCCAAGAGTGAAACGTTACTCTCAAACTTTCTTCTACTCAACAGCTGAGCTCTGGAACTCTCTCCCAGAATCAGTCTTTCCCTCTTCCTATGACTTAAATTGCTTCAAACTCCGTGTGTCCAGGCATTTTGGCTCGAACGTCCCTTGATTTTGGCCCTGTCACTCTTTCAACTATGGGGGAGGCACTCGCTATAGGCAGTTATGCCTTTTGCCTCCCTCAATCACATAGAAAAAAAAAAAAAAAAAAAAATCCTCACCCTCACCGTGACAATATTATAACCTTATTTCCTTCATAAGTTCAAATCACCATAATCATATTAGACACGAATAATAAATCCTTAGACATTTACATCACCATGACCGTACTACTAAATAATTAGCAGGTCCGCGTTCTTAAATCCCCTCTGCAATATTACACACAATTACTAAATCAAATAGGTATTCTCGTCACCTGTACACTATCAGAATACAATGACTAAATCAATAGGTATTCTCGTCACCTGTACACTATCAGAATACAATGACTAAATCAATAGGTATTCTCGTCACCTGTACAATATCAGAATACAATTACTAAATCAATAGGTATTCTCGTCACCTTTACACTATCAGAATACAATTACTAAATCAATAGGTATTCTCGTCACCTTTACAAGAACGTTATGTCCTTCAGGTCAATTTACTAGACTACACATAATTATTCAATCATTGACCTCCTTAAAACTAGTTGGCTAGATATTTGCGCGCAATCGAAAGCATGCTGTCGACGAGGTGAATATCTAATTAATACAGATTGTGTCCTTATAACAAAAAGAGTATTTCATTGGTATGGGTTGAAGCCCTTCTCTAACTATTTATTTAGCTAGTTCTAACCTACTCTTCAATTACCTAACCCTGCAAAGGTACTCGGTTACTCTCTTAAAAGTTTCGATAGCATTCAAGGAGACTACAGCGGGACTTATACCTCTGACCGGGTATAGGCTGTCCTAGTGTTTACTATACCCCTTTGAAAGGACATTAGCCTAACCTAACAACCTTACCTAACCTATCCTAGTATTATGGGTGGGGGCTATCGCCCCTACACCCCCACTGTATGTCATCTTTGACTTAGATTTTTGGTGTATTTGTATGTGAAGTGGGTATTTTTTCAATTTGTCGATAACGAAAATCCTCCATGCGGACTATATGGAAAAAAAAAATGGCGAATCTATTGGTGCCTATTTTCCCTAATAAATTGTTTCTCATAACGCTGCAGTAGTGTTGTTTAAAATAACCAAAGTTTCTTATGAAAATCCCGTTAACCCTGGTTACCTGCATGTAATCAGTTATTTCCCCGTTTATACTATTATCCCGAATAACTCACATTTAAGATTTGATCCTCTATCTTACTTAACCTGCTCCTTGCCCCCCCCCCCCCGTACCCCCTTTGTGTGTGCATATGTACAAGTATCGGAACTTTGCTTGAGAAGAATACAACACAATCACAAAGGTGTATTGATATGGGTTTGGATATATGAAGAAGCTGTAGACATATACAAACTGAGAGAGCAAATTCCGTCATGGTAAGTCCCAGTTAAAAGTCCCTCATTGATGGATGGATGGGCTTTGTCTGGTTTTCACTAAACTCTGCTCATTTAAGGGGAGATGGGTCGTTCCTCTGGTCCCCCTTCTCCCTCAGGCTCGCCCCCGCAAGCACTACGTACGTCATCCACGTTGGATCTAACGATGTCCAACGGACGCGGTCAGAGGAACTACTTTGCAAGTACCGGCGGCTGATCAGGTCCTTCAAGGAAAAATCTAATAGAATCTTAATTTCAGGAATTGTTCCCCGGATTGATGTAGAAAACCGATTCTACAACATAGCTACCAGTACAAATCGACGACTAGCCAAACTCTGCAGGGAGGAGAACATCGGCTTTGTCGACACGTGGGATAATTTTTACTATGATAAATCTTTGTTTTCAGGAGATGGTGTACATCTCAATGAAGTAGGAGCTGCACGTCTTGGTCGTCTGCTGAACGATGCAGTCAAGGATTTCCGTTCAAAAAACGGGGTCAACCAGACCCAAGACAGGGTAGTGTAAGTCAAATACGAACTGAAAATTCAGACAATGCACAATCAGTAACATCCAACTCTAATACTCTTAAGGTGTTTTATGTAAATGCTCGTAGCATACGCAATAAATTTTCAGATCTAGAGGAAATCGTGTTTACAGAACATTATGATATAATCGGCATTACAGAATCTTGGTTAAATACGGAAGACAGAGACTTTTTAGCCGAATATACGCTTCCTGGTTATACAATGTTTGAGAAAAGTCGGATCAATAGAAATGGAGGAGGAGTTCTGTTTTTTATAAAGGAAAGTCTTAATCCCGTCTTAATGTCAAAACCTCAAATTGCGAATATAGACATATCTTACGTACTATTAAATAATAAACGAGGAACTAAAATAACACTAGCTTTATTATACAGACCCCCATCTCAATCAGTGCAAACTGACAGTGAAATTTATGAACAAATTGCAGAAATAACTAACATACAAGATACCGTAATTCTTGGCGATTTCAACTTACCCGTGACTAAATGGGGCGATATTCTTACTTCACACTCTGGACACGACCTCTATGCTAACTTGCAAGAGAGTTCACTTTTTCAATTTGTACAATCTCCGACCCGTGGTAATAATGTGCTTGACCTTGTACTCGCAACAAAAGAAGAATTAATAGAAAATTTGAATGTTGGTGATGAATTCAGTAACAGCGACCATCGTACGATAACTTTCACTTTAAAGTTTACTAGTAACAAATCAAATAGCAGCATTGAGAAAGTCCCTAATTTCAAGAAAGCAAATTTTCATAAACTTAAATCAAAACTTAAAGAAACTGACTGGAGCTTTCTGACTAACAATAACGACATAAATACATCTTGGGAGTGTTTCACAACCACTTACCTTAAGGCAGTGCAAGACTGCATACCATCGAAAATACGGCGTCCAGGCCAAAATGATAAGCCCAAATGGTGGAATAAAGATATTTCAGACTGTCTGCTTGCTAAAAAATTTGCTAATGATAGATTAAAATCCTCACAAAATGACGAAGAACGGGTGAAATTTGTAGAGCTACGACGCAAAGCCAAAAAGTTAATTAAGCAAAGTAAAAAGACCCTGGAGTTACATGTTGCGAATCAAAGTAAAACAAACCCGAAAGAATTCTATAGTTATATCAGAAAGAAAAAAGTAGTTACTTCAACTGTTGGACCGTTAGTCGATGAAAATGGAGAATACACCAAAGACGAAGTACAAATGAGTAATGCCCTCAATACCTTCTTTGCATCAGTTTTTACAACCGAAGACCTCAGTGATATCCCTACACCATCGCCGATTCAGATTGATAATTCAGATGTTCTAAGCAATATCACCGTTACAGAGAGAGAAGTATTGAATTGTTTAGATAAACTCAAGGTAAATAAAACGCCTGGACCTGATACAATCTCACCTAGAGTTCTAAAGGAAGCTAAGGATGAGCTCTCCAAACCACTGACATTGCTATTCAATGAATCCTTGCAGTCTGTGACTATGCCTGATCAGTGGAAGCTAGCCAACGTAACACCGATATTCAAAAAAGGCAGCAAATCCCTACCCAGTAACTATCGTCCAATTAGCTTAACATCAATTGTATGTAAAATGCTAGAAACGGTCATAAGAGACAGACTCGTAAATCACTTAGAGGCAAATAACTTACTTAAAGATACTCAACACGGCTTTCGTAAAAAACGTTCCTGTTTAACAAACCTCTTAGACTTCTTCCACGATATCTTCAACCTCTACGATGAGAGTAAAGCTGTAGATATTATATACCTTGATTTTCAAAAGGCCTTTGACAAAGTTCCCCACAAACGATTACTGCTAAAACTAAAAGCGCATGGAATACAAGACGGTGTGTTGAAATGGATAGAAAATTGGCTCAGCGACAGAAAGCAAAGAGTAGTCATAAACGGTAAGGCATCTAAATGGACCAATGTAAGTAGTGGGGTACCCCAGGGATCGGTACTAGGACCAATTCTCTTTCTAATTTACATCAACGACATAGATGAGGGTCTCACCTGTACAGTCTCGAAATTTGCTGACGATACAAAAATTGCAAATAGCGTACTCTCAAAAGAACAAGTTGACGATATGCAACACAATCTAGATAAATTGTCATGTTGGGCCCAAATTTGGCAAATGAGTTTCAATGCGGATAAATGTAAAGTACTACATATCGGATACCTAAATGAGAAAGCAAACTATTCGATGAATGGCACTCAGCTTAAGAATGTAAACAAAGAAACCGATCTGGGAGTAACAATATCGAGTAACCTAAAACCGAGTCAACAATGTTCAGAAGTTGTTAAGAAGGCAAACAAAATAATTGGCTTTATAGGCAGGTCATTTGAGCATAAATCCAAAGATGTTATCCTAACCCTTTACAATTCCTTAGTCCGCCCTCTTCTGGAATACTGCGTTCAATCCTGGTGCCCTTATTACCAAAAAGATATAAACAAGCTAGAACGAGTTCAACGTAGAGTTACCAAAATGATACCTAGCCTAAAGAACAAACCATACGAAGAGCGTCTTAGAGAATTAAATCTATTTCCTTTAACCCAGCGCAGATTAAGAGGCGACTTAATTCAAGTGTTCAAAATCATCAAAGGCATCGACAATATGAACTGTAGTAAGTACTTCACTATCGACCAATCTAATTACACGCGGGGAAACGGTTGCAAAATTATTGGTAAATCTTTTAACTCACACGAATCTAAGAATTTCTTCTTCAATCGAGTTGTCAACTTGTGGAATGGGCTTCCCCGAGACGTTATAGACTGCAGCACCGTTGATTAATTTAAACTCCGCTTAGACAAATATCTCGCATCAAACCCGCGATTGACTGCGTTTGTAAATGAATAACTTTATTGTATACCCCCCTCAGTTACTAACCCATCTGTCCCCTACTAACTTCCTAATCCTGCCACGGACATTAGTTCTAGGGCAGTAGTTCCCTTTCCAATGTTCCCTTACCCACTCTAAACCACTGTTTGGACACTTGATCCTCAGTGTTTTGGAGGACAAGCAGCCTAGAAGGGTCACTAGACCTGTTGTTGCTTGATTTCCTTTGTACTCATGTTTAGTCCCATTAGTTTTCAGGTTATATGACGCTCGGTCCATTATGTTAAGACTTTTCACCCAATATCTTTGTCAATACTAAGACTTTTCGTGTCATTTAGGTGTTGATTTTTTCCTTGCAAGCGATAGTGGGCAGGTAATTTAAGAAGAATCGGCCTTCGGCCAGGGGGGGAGGGGGGGGGGGTGTTAATGCTTGATGGAGGTCTAGGGAGAAAACAAAAACATATAATAAAAAGACACATGAATGAACAAACATCCGCCCACCCCAGGCTTAGTAATCAAAGTAGGCACATATTTTGTTTTCTCCCAGTTAAGGGGAGACGGGCTTATAAAATTATTTCCTCATGTGTATATTTGTTTATTATTTTCTTAGTTTCCTCCCAAGACCCTCCTCCAAAATATATTTGTACATTTTCGAAAAAAAAAAAAATCCTGGCCAACGGCCGGTTCCTCTTAAATTACAGGCTCACTATCGCTCGCCAGGATAAAAATCGACACCTAAATGACACGAACAGTATTATTATTGACAAAGAATTGGGGCGAAAGGTCTTAAAATCGCCAAACTAATGCGCCGAACTTCATAAATTCTCAAAACTAATGGTGTTAAACATGAGGGGGACCATGAAAACGCCCCATCTCCCCTTTAGATAAACAGGATATAGGTACTGTACTACTGGTATACAGTAGGTTAGTAATAGGACCAGGGAAGGTATATTAAGGGGGCACACCTCGTTTGTTTTCCTCTCTCTCTGGGTTGTATCCATTCGGCCCCATTGAGCCTACTGTTTTAAGACGTTTATCCCCATCCAGGTGTTGATTTTTTCCTGGCGAGCGGTAGCGAGCCAGCATATTAAAAAAAAAAAAAAAAATACACCGGGCCAAATTTGTAATTTTTTCGACAGAAAAATGTCTCCGGCGAAGCCAGATTTCTCCATACAATGCTGGCTCGCTATCGCTCACCCGGAATATATCGACACCTGGATGGGGATAAACGTCTTAAGATAGGAGGCTGAATGGGGCCGAGTGGATACGAGCCAGAGAAAGCGAGAAAAGGAGATAAAACAAAAAAGCAGGTGACCCCCCTTAACTAACCTGTTATAGAAAGTATTCAAGGTTAGCTATACTATCAGGTAGGCTAGGCTATCATTTATTCCTTATAGGCAGTTCTCTAGATTATTTATGAGATCAAATATAGTGCAATAACTCTTACCCCTTAGAATTTAGGTTAACCCTTTGAGTACCAGCGACGTGTGTTATATTGTATTCTAGCTATATTTAGACGATATTATGCAGCTTAGGAAGGATCTGTGGTAGTTAAAAAGGTTGGTTGAGATAGTTTGAAGCCTTATTGTTGCTAGAGGTCCTTCCTAAGCTGAATACAATCGTTTAATAGTTGCCAGAATATGATAAAAGGGACGTCCCTGGTACTGTATGGGTTAAGGGGGATGACGTGCTTTTTTATTTTTCTCCTTTTCTCTCTCTTTCTCTGGCTTGTATCCATTCGGCCCCATTCAGCCAACTATTTTATGACGTTTATCCCCATCTAGGTGTCGATTTCTTCCTGGCGAGCGATAGCGAGCCAGCATTATATGAAGAAATCCGGCTTCACCGGAACCATTTTCTATCGAAAAATTTACAAATTTAGCTTGCTGTCAAACAAAAATAAAAAATATGCTGGCTCACTACCGCTCACCAGTAAAAAATTGACACCTGGATGGGGATAAACATCTTAAAACAGTAGGCTGAATGGGGCCAAATGGATACAAGTCAGAAAGATAGAAAAGGACAGAACAAGAACAGGTCACCCCCTTTAACCTTAATATCATGGAAGAATAATGACGAACAGTTTCTAGGATAGCTCGAGTCAAGTCAAGTAGAATAGCTCACTTGTCATTGGCAGCATTCTAGATAAATAATATATATAATATATATTAAATAGAAGTAATGATAGGCATGGGTATAAGCTAGCTGCGCCATCATGGAAAGTATAATTACTCATTAGATGCAGACCACAGTCATATATATATACTGTATATACCGGTATATATTTTTTTTTTTTTTTTTTGGTAATCAAATTTACTATTTGTCTTCCTGATAAATGTTTACCTATGGGCCCGTTAAAACATCCTTAAGTAACCTATTAAAACTGTTCAGGGGACTGGTTAGAACTTGTAGGATGTTTAATTGAAGTGCGGAAATCAGGATTTACTAAGAAATAACAGTCTTAAAATGCGCTATGGGTCACCCAGGGTCCCTGCCCTCTCTTTCCCAGGTAAACAATGACTAGTTCAGGCAAAAATGTTATATTATATATTATATTATATTATATTAGGGTTAGGTTAGGTTAATCTAATGTAATATAATATTTGTACATTTTGGGCAGTGGGCGGGGCCGCGCATGTGCAGGGGGTAAGGTATGTGGCGGCGTACAGACCCTCCCGTAAAACATAGCGCATTTTAAGACTGTTATTTTTCAGTAAATACTGATTTCCGCACTTCAATTAAACATCCTACAAGTTATAACCAGTCCCCTCACCAGTTCTTAATAGGTTATTTGAGGATAGGAAAACGGGAACATAGAGAAATTTTTACAGTCTTCCTTTTTCATGTAAATAAGTCTCTTTAGACAGACAACTAAGAAGTATTTAGCATAACTTTCCTTGGGCTATAGCCGCCATTTCCTCAGCTCACCCTCTTTATAGGTTACAACATGGCCAGTCTTGTTTAGTAGTCCACAACACAGTTATTCTATGAACATTTTCCTCATACACTCATTATTATACGCCACATATTGACTGCATGTTTTTTCTCTCTCTCTCTCGGTTGTCTCGTTCGCTTGTCTTGGGGAGGCTCCTCTCACATAACACTTTAGACAAAGTAGAAAAGAAAGCATTTCACATCATTAACTCACGTTCACTCACCGATTCTCTGCAGACTCACCGATTCTCTGCAGACTCTCTCGCTCTCTCTTCGCCGCAATGTTGTATCTATCTCACTATTCTACCGCTATTACTATAATCAGTATTCCTCAGAGCTCTCTCAGTGTATACCAACCCCTCTACATACAGCACGTAGCACCCGTCTTGCAACACAATTCCACCCCTAATCTGTGCAACTCTATATCTCGAGAGTGAACCGACACTACCTACCTATGTTCACCTATGTGGAGTTCGCCACTCTTGCTAGTGGCACCGAAGAGCGCACCGCCCTTCGTTGTTGTTTGAGAATTGGTGCAGCAGACTATTCGAAGAGGTGGAGCGCACCCTTGTGAAGATGGGCTCGTCTGGCACTTTTTGTAGTTCGACATCGAGAGCTCTCTTTAAGCTGTCTAACGAGACACCTCTCATGTCTCTTACTTGCCGCGGGAGTTTGTTGAAGAGACGTGCTCCTCTACTGTATGTGATAACCAGCCCTCTCGCAGAGAGCCCATAGCACCCCGATTTTTCATCTTGGGGATATCGCATTCCCAGCCTCTCCTATCACTGAATTTCATTGCTATTGGGGTATGTAGATTTGGTACAAAACCCTCTGCGATTTTCCATGTATATATTATTAAGTATCGTTCCCTTCTACGTTCCAACGAATACAGCACTCCCAGTCTTTCTTCTATTCGACAGCTGAGCTCTGGAACTCTCTCCCTGAACCCATCTTTCCCTCATCCTATGACTTAAATTGCTTAAAATTCCATGTGTCCAGGCATTTGGGCTTAAACGTTCCTTGATTTTGGCCTTGTCACTCTTTCAACTCTGGGGGAGGCACTCGTCATAGGCAGTTCTGCTTTTTGTCTCTCTCATCCTAATAAATACAAAATAAATACTGAATACAGTACTCACCCATTGTAACAGTAGCCATCTCCACGGTCTCTTTACGGGGAGGTTTCCACTTGAGGGATTTTTTTCCTTGACTCCTTTCTCCCTCATGTTTAACTCCTTTGTTTTTCTAATTTTAAGACGTTCGCCCCATTATTTTGACGATTTTAAGAACTTTCAACCCATTTCCATCAATTTTAAGACCTTTCGTGCCATTTAGGTGTCGATTTTATCCTGGCGAGCGATAGCGAGCCTGTAATTTAAGAGGAACCGGCTTTCAGCCGGGAAATTTTTCTACCGAAAAATGTAAAAATTTATCTTGAAAGGGGCTCAAGGGGGTGTAATCTTAAGCTTGCAGGATATCTAGGGACCAAACTAAAAACCTCCCCTTAAGATATAGCTCCTCTAGCATCTCAGAACTCATCACTTTCGGCTACAATCTTAAAAGTTGGAAAGACATGCCTTCCCCATTCCCTATGTGTTATTCACTGTCTTGATAGCGTTATGCATGAGTGCGCGGAACTTCGGTGTGAGTATCCTAGGTTCGAGTCCTTGGAGTGCCGCATGTATTTGTTGATTTCATTAATTGAGTTTAGAAGTGAAGTCGGTTGGTGAAAAAAAAAATATAATAAAAAGGGGAGAATGCACCCCCTTCCATTATATACAACCAGTGCACTTTACCTGTCATTTACACGTTCACTTGAAGCCACGTGTGTTTGGCAGTCACACAACAAACTGGCGCCAATTGATTGAAAGTCTAAAGAATGTCGCCTAGAGGTACGTTGAGTGAAAAAAGGCATGGCACAAATCATGGAAAGGGTTTACAAAAATTGTCTAAAGGTCGGTAAAGTCAAACATAAAAAACTGTGTCGCCCTCTGCTTGAAAGGAATAAACTCGACCTCCCCTTGTACCGAATCTGTGGGTCTGTAGCTTCACATATTTCCCAGCCATCCCGAAATATTCATCGGGTGTTGAGTTATTCACACACGGCCGCCTCTACCACCGCCTTCGTCGCCACCCTATATAACTTGCCCAAGAAGAAGGTAGTGATGATGGAAGTTAGTAGTTGGATCTGCCTCGGAGGTTAGAAGGAGATGAAGGTACAATCTAGGACATACATTGTGGTCTTCAGGGGAGATTTCCACTTGAGGGAGTTTTTTCTTGACTCCTTTCTCCCTCATGTTTAGCCCCATTGCTTTTCTAATTTTAAGACGTTCGCCCCATTATTTTGATGATTTTAAGAACTTTCAACCCATTTCTGTAAATTTTAAGACCTTTCGTGCAATTTAGGTGTCGATTTTATCCTGGCGAGCGATAGCGAGCCTGTAATTAAAGAGGAACCGGCTTTCAGCCGGGACATTTTTCTACCGAAAAATGTAAAAATTTATCTTGAAAGGGGCTCAAGGGGGTGTAATCTTAAGCTTGATGGATATCTAGAGACGAAACTAAAAACCTCCCCTTAAGTTTTCCAATCCATCCCGAACTGAATCGAATCATCTCATTAATTCTTTACCTGATATTAACTTTTCAGAGGTTTGTTTGTGCTGTTTGAGGGTTCATACTGGGCTAGAACTTGTGTCTAGAGTGTACAGGAGGTGACACAGAAGATAGTGGTAGTAGTGATAGTAGATGGCTTAGGTTGTTTGTTTGTTGTTGTTGATTAGGCATTAACCCGTACAGTACCTGTGACGTCCTTTTCATCATATTGTGGCCACTATTAGACAATTTTCTTCAGCTTAGGAATTATCTTTAGCAATAATATGGCCTCAACCTATCTCAAATAACCCTCTTAACTACCACAGTTCCTTTCCAAGCTGCATAATGTCGTCTAAATATAGCTACAACACGTCGCTGGTACTCAAAGTGTTAACATGTGAGTCCACCTGACAAACACGACCGATAGAGGTGATAAACGCCAATATACAATCTCGCTACTAATAAGTGATGACTCGATTCCCAATACCTTTCATTCAGAAAGTGCTATCTGGCCACAATTAAGGCTCTATTATATACCTTTATTACTCACTGGGAAAAAAACGAAAACAAAAAAACTATATATATGAATTGTTGCCATATATTTTTCTCATTACGTGAGATGAAACCAAATAATACAAAGTTTAGACTAAGTCGAACGAAAGAATGTGAAACTCGTAGTATTTCGCTCACTAGATTCAGGATTAAAATGTTTAGAAACTCTCTTAATGCTTGTATTACTCTTTAAACCAACAATGCTGGGAGAAGAGTATCTCATAAAATTAAAATCAACATTTAAAAGTAATATGCAAATCATGTGTCAATAATTCACTAAAATAAAACTTATAAAAGTATTTTTGTCCACATTAAATTCCCTAAGCAGGACGACATTTTACCTGGAAAACAAAGCGATCTACATTATATTTTATGAGAAAATTTAAATACTCGAGAACAGTTTGTAATTTGTATAGACTTACAATGAAATTTAACTTTTAAAATATATAATAATAGGGACTCCCATACAAGAACGGAAGATGGTAAGGCAAGTGGTGAAGGACAAAGGTGGATATAAAAGCAGAAGAGATACACTCCCCTTCATATCCCGACAATGACTGACTTGTTCGCTGAGCAGCCTTAACTTTCTCTGGCTTGTATCCATTTGGCCCCATTCAGCCTACTGTTTTAAGACGTTTATCCCCATCCAGGTGTCAATTGTTTACTGGTGAGCGATAGCGAGCCAGCATATTCTTTATTTTTGTTTGACAGCAGGCTAAATTTGTAAATTTTTCGATAGAAAAATTTCTCCGGCGAAGCCGGATTTCTTCATATAATGGTGGCTCGCTATTGCTCGCCAGGAAGAAATCGACACCTAGATGGGGATAAACGTCTTAAAATAGTTGGCTGAATGGGGCCGAATGGATACAAGCCAGAGAAAGAGAAAAAAGGAAAGAAATAACAAAAAGCAGGTCACCCCCTTAAGTAGTGTAGATGGTTGGATAGGTGGATCTAGCTGTTCTAAGGTCTGACTGCAACCTTGCCTATTCTTAGAGTTCACTTAGAAGCCTACAGTATATATACAATTTGCAAGATAGTTTTTGAGCTGATGTTACAGCAGATCTAAAGAGAGGTCAGATGTGTGATGTGTGGACGTAGCCATTTTAAGGTTTGACCGTAACCTAACTCGCCTAGAATATTGACTATGTAAAGCGTAAGATATATTATATTTGAGCTGATGTTATATATAAAACAGAGAGGCCATTCATCAGACAATTAACCTGGGTAGTGTGTGTATGTGTGTGTATGTGTGTGTGTGTGTGTGTGTGTGTGTGTGTGTGTGAGTCTGTGTGTGTGTGTGTGTGTGTGTGAGAGTCTGTGTGTGTGTGAGAGTTTGTGTGAGTGAGTGAGTGTGTGTGAGTGAGTGTGTGTGTGTGTGTGTGTGTGTGAGAGTCTGTGTGTGTGAGAGTGTGTGAGTGAGTGAGTGAGTGTGTGTGTGTGCACCTGGCTGTAGCTGGTCTTAAGGGGGGTCGCCTGCTTTTTTCTCTTTCTATCTTTTTCTCTCTTTCTCTGGCTTGTATCTATTCGGCCCCATTCAGCCAACTGTTTTAAGACGTTTATCCCCATTCAGGTGTCGATTTCTTCCTGGCGAGCGATAGCGAGCCAGCATTGTATGGAGAAATCCGACTTCGCCGGAGACATTTTTCTCTCGAAAAATTTACAAATTTAGCTGGCTGTCAAAACAAATATATATTGTATATACCGGTATATATATATGCTGGCTTGCTACCGCTCGCCAGGAAAATATTGACACCTGGATGGGGGTAAACGTCTTAAAACAGTAGGCTGAATGGGGCCGAATGGATACAAGCCAAAGAGAGAGGGACAGAGAGAAAAAAAAAGGGAGGTGGGCTCCCTTAAGGTCAGGCCCAACACCGCCCACCACCACTCATCACCACAATACCCCTCTTATTTGCATGCGCCCATAAAGCACCAGACCCCGCCCACACACGCCCTCACACACACCACCACCACCCAGCCCCCCCCCCCCTCTCTCTCTCTCTCCATGATATTAATAAGCTTTCTCTATAGTGTAGTTGGACTTCCACCCTTTGATAAAGTGCCATGCAAAATAAATTGATGGTTAAAGTTAAATAATTAGGCATCACAGGCAACATATTTCTATGGATCAAAGATTAGCTAATCAACAGAAAACAGATATTCATTATCGATGGTGTATTTGATTTGAAAGTTGGGTTGAAGCAGGGGTGTGTCATGTCTCCATTGTTGTTCAATTTATTCATGGATGGAGTTATTAAAGAGGTTCAAGGTATCACAGTAGATAATGAATTGACATTGATCAGAGAGGGAAGTGAGTGGAAGTTGCCTGTGCTGTTATTTGCAGACGCTGCAGCGCTGTTAGTGAAGATAAGTGGGAGTTGCAAGGCTGGGTAAGGTGGTTCGGAACGGTTTGTGAGAAGCGGTATTTGAAGGTAAATGTGATTAAGTGCAAAGTTATGGTCTTTGAGAGGAATGAGATAACCAACTGTGCGATACAGCTGAATGGTCAGGAGATGGAGGATCTGAGATACTTTAAGTATCAAGGCAGTGTGTTGAGTAAGGATTGAAGTCTGGAGAGTGAGATATAGGACAGAGCGCAGCAGGACAGGAGGGTTACAGGCACACTGAGGAAGGTGATAAGGAATAGAGAGGTTAATATGGAAGTAAAGAGGTCATTGCGTGATAGTGTTGTAGCCCTCACCTTGACATGTGGAAGTTAAGCATGGACGCTGCTAGAGGGACACAAGTCGAGAGTGAAAACAGTCGAAATTAATTATCTAAAAGGAGGTTGGTGAGTCATGTAGATGAACAGACTGACGAACCAGGAAGTATGTGGGAGATGTGGTGTTGAGATGGAGGTTGTGGAGAATGTTGGGAGAAGTGTACTGATGGTCACATGGAGTAAATGGAGAAGGTGTGGATGGTAAAGAGGGTGTATGAGGGTGAGGTGGAGAGAGTTCGAGGGAGGGGTAGACCAAGAGTGAGGTGGAGGGATGGAGTGAAGAGATGTATGGGGGAGAGGGAAGTGGGCTGGGAGGAGAGATGAGTGTTGTCAGGGGAGAGGGCGGCCTGGAGTAGGTTTCTTCTTGGCCACCCCATTAGGGATTAGGGCATCTGGCAATAGATAGATAGATGTATCCTATGCCTGGTCAACAGTTGCTAGCGGGCTCCCACAGGTATCAGTTCTTGGCCCAGTTTTGTTCATAATATTCATTAATGACATAAGTGTAGGATTAGAGAACATTATATCAAAATTTGCAGATGACTCAAAGAGAGGAAATGTAATTTTAACAGAACATGACAGGCTATCTTTGCAGAAAGATTGGAATACAATTACTGATTGGTCCACTATACTGCAAATGCCATTTAATGTAAAGAATAAATAAATCATATTATGCCAGGTGTTGTTGGTTGGAACTAAAATATATAATATGATTAGGGTATGATGGATACAAAACGTGAGGTAATTAGTAATGTCAGAAATATAGAAGTTCGAGTTTCGAGTAATCTCAAATTTGTCCAGCAATGCAATGACGCTGCTAAGAAAGCGACTGGAATGTTAGGATTTATTCATAGAAATGTTCACTTACAAAGGAATAGAAGTGATCTTGCCTTTATACCGGATATAGGAGGCCTCACTTTTTGTTAATAATAACTTTATATTTAATACGACGCAGAGACAGTAGTTTCATATCTTGCTTTTGAGCATATATAAATCAGCTACTAAAGAACTGAATTTACCGTCAACTGAAAAAATAACCCGATGATAGTCTATAGCCCTTGTACGGTCCCGCTAATAAGGGGGGTCACCTGTTTTTGTTCTGTCCTTTTCTATTTTTCTCTGGCTTGTATCCATTTGTCCCCATTCAGCCTACTGTTTTAAAACGTTTATCCCCATCCAGGTGTCAATATTTTACTGGTGAGCGGTAGCGAGCCAGCATATTTTTTTATTTTTGTTTGACAGCAGGCTAAATTTGTAAATTTTTCGATAGAAAAATGTCTCCGGCGAAGCCGGATTTCTTCATTTAATCCTGGCTCGCTATCGCTCGCCAGGAAGAAATCGACACCTAGATGCGGATAAACGTCTTAAAATAGTTGGCTGAATGGGGCCGAATGGATACAAGCCAGGGTAAGAGAGAAAAGGTCAGAAATAACAAAAAGCAAGTCACCCCCCTTAAGTCGTGTCCCAGATGTCATTACGTTTGGCTTGCTCTGTGCTGTTTTAATGTCTGTCAGATGTTGAACAGGGCGGTAATTATAGGAACATGCTTGTATATTTCACTCAATATGGAGAAATGAAACTTAAATATGGCTGATACCCATTAATTATTGATCACAACATACTTGGTGCCGAGACATGACTTATTAGCGCGACTGTACCATCTCAGTTTCTCACATCTCCCATTTAGCGTGTCTCTTAAGGGGAGATTTCCACTTGAGGGATTTTTTTCTTTACCCCTTTCTCCCTCATGATTAACCCCATTGTTTTTAGATTTCAAGACGTTCGCCCCATTAGTTTGGGGAATTTAAGAACTTTCACCCCATTTATGTCACTTTTAAGACCTTTCGTGCCATTTAGGTGTCGATTTTTTCCTGGCGAGCGATAGCGAGCCTGTAATTTAAGAGGAACCGGCCTTCGGCCTTGACATTTTTCTACCGAAAAATTTACAAATTTATCTTGAAAGGGGGTCAAGGGGTTGTAATTTCAAGCTTGATGGAAGTCTAGGAAACACTAAAAACCTGCCCTTAACATAATGGAGGTATTAATAGGGGCCTGGATAACGATAAGGCAGCGATAATGGTAGTGGTGGTAATTTATGTATAGCTGGGCGTTGGTGTTAACATAATGGAGGTATTAATAGGGGCCTGGATAACGATAAGGCAGCGATAATGGTAGTGGTGGTAATTTATGTATAGCTGGGCGTTGGTGTTAACATAATGGAGGTATTAATAGGGGCCTGGATAACGATAAGGCAGCGATAATGGTAGTGGTGGTAATTTATGTATAGCTGGGCGTTGGTGTTAACATAATGGAGGTATTAATAGGGGCCTGGATAACGATAAGGCAGCGATAATGGTTGTGGTGGTAATTTATGTATAGCTGGGCGTTGGTGTTAACATAATGGAGGTATTAATAGGGGCCTGGATAACGATAAGGCAGCGATAATGGTTGTGGTGGTAATTTATGTATAGCTGGGCGTTGGTGTTAACATAATGGAGGTATTAATAGGGGCCTGGATAACGATAAGGCAGCGATAATGGTAGTGGTGGTAATTTATGTATAGCTGGGCGTTGGTGTTAACATAATGGAGGTATTAATAGGGGCCTGGATAACGATAAGGCAGCGATAATGGTAGTGGTGGTAATTTATGTATAGCTGGGCGTTGGTGTTAACATAATGGAGGTATTAATAGGGGCCTGGATAACGATAAGGCAACGATAATGGTAGTGGTGGTAATTTATGTATAGCTGGGCGTTGGTGTTAACATAATGGAGGTATTAATAGGGGCCTGGATAACGATAAGGCAGCGACAATGGTAGTGGTGGTAATTTATGTATAGCTGGGCGTTGGTGTTGACATAATGGAGGTATTAATAGGGGCCTGGATAACGATAAGGCAGCGATAATGGTAGTGGTGGTAATTTATGTATAGCTGGGCGTTGGTGTTAACATAATGGAGGTATTAATAGGGGCCTGGATAACGATAAGGCAGCGATAATGGTAGTGGTGGTAATTTATGTATAGCTGGGCGTTGGTGTTAACATAATGGAGGTATTAATAGGGGCCTGGATAACGATAAGGCAGCGATAATGGTAGTGGTGGTAATTTATGTATAGCTGGGCGTTGGTGTTAAGGGGCCCCACCTCGATTATTTTATCTTTCTCTTCCTCTCTCTTTGGCTCGTATCCATTCGGCCCCATGCAGCCTACTATTTTAAGACGTTTACCCCCATCCAGGATATATATATTTTTGTTTTACAACAAGCTAAATTTGTACATTTTTCGATAGAAAAATGTCTCCGGCGAAGCCAGATTTCTCCATACAAAGCTGGCTCGCTATCGCTCGCCAGGAAGAAATCGACACCTGGCTGGGGATAAACGTCTTAAAACAGTTGGCTGAATGGGGTCAAATGGATACAAGTCAGAGAAAGAGAGAAAAGGAGAGAAGAAAAAAAAAAAGCAGGTGACCCCCCCTTAATGTTCACTATGGCTGTGATAAACGCTGAGAACCTATTTTTTTTTTTTTTTTTTTTTTTTAGGGAGCCCATCTCGCTTTTTTTCTCTTTCTCTCTCTCTCTCTCTTTGGCTTGTATCCATTCTGCTCCATTCAGCCTACTGTTTGAAGACGTTTATCCCCATCTAGGTGTCGATTTCTTCCTGGCGAGCGAAAGCGAGCCAGCATTATATGAAGAAATCCGGCTTCGCTGGAGACATTTTTCTATCGAAAAATTTACAAATTTAGCCTGCTGTCAAACAAAAATAAAAAATATGCTGGCTCGCTACCGCTCACCAGTAAAAAAAATACACCTTGATGGGGATAAACGTCTTAAAACAGTAGGCTGAATGGGGCCAAATGGATACAAGCCAGAGAAAAATAGAAAATGACAGAACAAAAACAGGTCACCCCCCTTAACAAGGATCTATGGTAGTAAAAATGGTTAAGTGAGATAGTTCGAAGCCTGTTAATTGCTGGAGGCTCTTTTTAAACTGAATAAAATCGTCTAATAGTAGCCAAAGTAAAGTTAAAAGGACGACATCGGTACTGAAAGGGTTAATGATTTGTTGATGACAGTTAATACTTAAGGGGGCCCACCTCGTTTTTTTCTCTCTTTCTCCCTCTCTCTCTGGGTTGTATCTATTTGGCCCCATTCAGCCTACTGTAAGACGTTTATCTCCATCTAGGTGTCAATTTTTTACTGGTGAGCGGTAGCGAGCCAGCATATTTTAAAAACAATTTTGACAGCAGGCTAAATTTGTACATTAGCAGGTGACCTCCCTGTACTCTTCATATAATCTCAAATTTATAATATAAATTTACAAATTTAGCCTGCTGTCAAACAAAACTAAAAAATATGCTGGCTCGCTACCGCTCACCAGTAAAAATTTGACACCTGGATGGGGATAAACGTCTTAAAACAGTAGACTGAATGGGGCCAATTGGATACAAGCCAGAGCAAGATAGAAAAGGAGAAAAATAAAAAAAGCAGATCACCCCCCTTGAGCCGGTATCACACGAACGCTTTTTTCCTCAACATTTATCTTCAACACTGGTCTGACAGCTTATGAAGTTAACATTTAAAATATTTCGGTTACCCAAATTCATCCACCATCAGTCTAGTTTCCAATACTAGTGCAAAACATTCCAGAAATGTTGCCAGAAAAAGGTTGATCATTAAATGTTGACTATAAAAGCTATCGTGTGATACCGGCTTTACTGTCATCGCCAGTTTCACTACAATAATGACACTTCCACACAATGCTAATAAGTAACACCCCGTTCTTAACTGTAATCATCAACTACAAACCCCAATGCACTTGAATAAACTAATTAAAACATATGGTCCTCCCGGGATTCGAACTCGGGACACCACACCCATAACATAAGCATCTATTATCATTATCATTCCATCACACTATAAGGGGCAGGGGTATTTGGAATTAAGGAAGCCCACCTCGCTTTTTTTTTCTTTCTCTCCCTCTCTCTTTGGCTTGTATCCATTCGGCCCCATTCAGCCTACTCTTTTAAGACGTTTACCCCCATCCAGGTGTCAATATTTTCCTGGCGAGCGGTAGCGAGCCAGCATATATAGATTTTTGTTTTGACAGCAAGCCAAATTTGTACATTTTTCGATAGAAAAATTTCTCCGGCGAAGCCGGATTTCTCCATACAATGCTGGCTCGCTATCGCTCGCCAGGAAGAAATCGACACCTGGATGGGGATACACGTTTTAAAACAGTTGGCTGAATGGGGCCGAATGGATACAAGCCAGGAAAAGAGAAATATTCAAACAAAAAGCCGGTGACCCCCCTTAACTGTCTAAGTCATAGAATCAATGTGCATACCTGACCCATACCTGACCCATACCTGACCCATTCTCCAAGTTCCAGGAAGGCAGCAGTGTGTCAAGTAGGGTCACACTTATGTCACCTCGCATTACAACAAGGATAACCAGCCATCATCACAAACATCAAAGGAAGGAAGGGGGAGAGGGAGTAGAATTGGGGAGCCCTTAAGGGGGGTCACCTGCTTTTTGTTATTTCTGTCCTGTTCTCTCTTTCTCTGGCTTGTTTCCATTTGGCCCCATTCAGCCTACTGTTTTAAGACGTTTATCCCCATCCAGGTGTCAATTTTTTACTGGTGAGCGGTAGCGAGCCAGCATATTTTTTATTTTTGTTTGACAGCAGGCTAAATTTGTACATTTTTCGATAGAAAAATGTCTCCGGCGAAGCCGGATTTCTTCATATAATGCTGGCTCTCTATCGCTCTCCAGGAAGAAATCAACACCTAGATGGGGATAAACGTCTTAAAATAGTTGGCTGAATGGGGCCGAATGGATACAAGCCAGAGAAAGAGAGAAAAGGACAGAAATAACAAAAAGCAGGTCACCCCCCTTAATACTCTCCACGGGCTATGGACCCACGGCCGTGTCTGACTGTGTGCCTTATGTCGACCGTCAAGGGTAAGCCAATACAGTAATTACTCCTCCAGCACTTAGGGTGAATAGTGCCCTTACGAGGCGAGAATTATCTGATGGGTCTCGAATACAATGGGGCAGAGGTGAGGTAATAAGCTATCACCCTCGACAAGAGTCCCAACCCCTGGTCTCAACAATATTACATTCTATGGCTTATGGCCTCGTGGCAGAAGGTTGATTTTTGGCTTCGAGGTGTGAAGGAGTGCTAGAGATTGAATGATGTCAGATTTTGGTGCTTATGGTGACAGGGGATAAGGGTGCATTTGGCTTCGGAGCGAGAGGAGACCATGGCACAAAACAAACACGAAGGACTGTAATGTAAACAGTGAGCCGGTCGGGATGGGACCTGGGAAATATTAATCACCTGGATCGCCCTTGGGCACAGGTCGAGATCCCATCGCCTACCTACCTGTCGATTCCCACACCTGCCCTCTTTTGTTTGTTATTTCTTTACATGTGTATCGTTTTCTAGCACCAATAATCGTATACATATTTTTCTATGCTAAACACGAGGGAGAAGGAGGTCCATAAAAAACGAGCACTAGCCCCTTAATACTCTCCATGGGCCTCACGTAAAAATCGTCTTCACTCATTTTCTCACACCTAACTTGTCTATTCCAGAGTATGTTCTTGCCTCTGAAAATTCTCATCTTTAACATATTATAATTAAGGAACATCCGTTCTTAACACTAATCCTCCATTAAAAAACCCAATGCACTAGAATAAACTAATAAAAACATATGATCCTCCCGGGATTCGAACTCGGGATACCACACCCAGAACATCAGCATCTAAACCATTACACCACCAACACAGTTAAAGGTTAAGTACTCGATCACGATTAATATCCATTTTCGAATTCTGGATATTCATCTAATCATGTACTAAGACCCAACTGCATTATGGATACTCTCCCATACCTCAACACTTCCATCCTGTAGAAGCCTATCAAACTCTTCTCAACTGCCTTTCTCACCGTATCATTCCACCACTCGCTTCCTTTCTTAATACCTCTGCCACCTACTTGTCTTTTATCACATACTAACTCTGGGCTTGCTTTCCCTCCTTCCTTAAACTGTTGCCATTCATCCTCTATATATCTCTCTTCCATCTCTATCACTTCCAACCATTTCTGATTTAGCCTCTCCTGGTACTTTCTCTCTTGTACTTTTCTCTAATTCACTAACTTTTATTACCTCTCTTACTTCTCGCATGTCTCTCATTCTCCTGTAACTCCTCACTCTCAGCTTTCCCTTCACAAGATACTGATCAGACATACCATCAGCCTACCTCTCATCACATTCACATCCAGCAGTCTACACATTCTTTCCCTTGTCACCAACACATAATCCATTAATGCCTTCTCTACAATCTCGCCCCTCACAAGTCTATGCCATGTATACTTATGTATACGTCTCTTTATGAAGAAAGTATTACCCACACTCATTCTACACTCTCCACATATATCACTTTCTCCACTCTCGTTTACACCATCCACACCAAAACTACCTATCACTACCTATCAGCTTAAGAAGAGACTACAGCATTTTGCACACTTTGCAATGAATTAACTGCACTAATTATGTGTGGGTGGCTGTACGTGTGTGTGTGCATCAGTGGCATGATCCTCAAATCCGAGATACCTACTATACCTTGACATTCTTGTAAACTATCGTGTCAAAGAGGGTGTTCCCCCGTCATTCACCATCCCCAACACCTGTCCCACACCACCAATATCCCCGTCATGTATTACTCACACACCTGTCACATTACACACCTACACCCCTGATGGCTCCCTCGTTTTTGTGCGTAGCTACAACTTTTATGAATTACGTCCGACCCCAAAATACTTTTAAAAAAGGCATAGCCCACTTCAACACGTAGCATGTCCAACAACTTCACATAAACAAGTTATAATCTTCCTCGTAGAATAATAGATGCATACCCACAAACCCCAATATTTGTCTCTCAAACAGGTTCCAATTCAGAGGTGATTATTATACAAACCAATATCATCATATATACAGTATAATAGTATGCTAATATAATTATTATCATGTACTATGGCTACAATTAAGGAAAATGTGGTAATATTAACTATTAGGCTATATAAACGGATGTCCGTACACCCTTCTTTAAACTTACACATACTAAAATTTGTGCCGTTAGTTGATTTTGTTTTTGTTAGCTAGCTCATTAGATAGGACGTTTGCGGGGTTTCACTGAAGATGAAGCCTGTGTGGGTAATTATGAAAATGTGTTTAGTTAGAGAAAAAAATGGTACATCATGTAGGAGTGTAATAGAACCCCAGTCACTTGTAAATGTCATTAATTATGATGACATTGATTGTTGTGAAATCAAAAGTAATGGAAGTATAGATAAAATTCAATGTAAAATAAGTAGAAACGATTTAATTGAACAGTTAGACAAGCTAACACCACAAAATCACCTGAATCGGCACCATATATCCTAGATTATTAATATAATTAAAATAAAAAATTAGTTACTCTTTAACAGAACTATTTAATAATTTTCTTAATTCAAGTTTTAGCTCCTGATGAGTGGAGACTTGCAAATGTTGTACCAATATTTTAAATAGGTGACATATATTGCTTCAAATTATTATCCAATTAGTTTGATATCAATAATAGGCAAATTATCATAGTAATTTATTACACACAAAATCAGAGAGCACCTAGAATGTCACCAACTTTAATTATTAAAGATTCTTAGCATAGATTAAAAAAGGGTCGGTCCTGTCTCACTAATTTATTGACCTTCTTTTCCCAAGTATACGATGCAGTAAACAATGACACAGAATATGATATCAATTAGATTTCAGCAAGGGATCGATAAAGTTCCCCACGAAAGATTGCTGACAAAAGTAGAAACTCATGGAATAGGGGGAACCCTAATTGGTAGAAAACAACGAGTTAGCATAAATGGTATACAATCAGACTGGGGTCAAGTAACGAGTGGGGTCCCGCAAGGATCTGTTTTAGGTCCGCTGCTGTTCGTAATATATATTAAGGGGGCCCACCTCGCTTTTTTCTCTTTCTCTCCCTCTCTCTTTTGCTTTTATCCATTCGGCCCCATTCAGCCTACTGTTTTAAGACGTTTACCCCCATCCAGGTGTCAATATTTTCCTGGCGAGCGGTAGCGAGCCAGCATATATATATTTTTGTTTTGACAGCAAGTTAAATTTGTAAATTTTCGATAGAAAAATTTCTCCGGCGAAGCCGGATTTCTTCATAAAATGCTGGCTCGCTATCGCTCGCCAGGAAGATATCAACACCTGGATGGGGATAAACGTCTAAAAACAGTAGGCTGAATGGGGCCGAATGAATACAAGTCAGGGAAAGAGAGAAAAGGAGAGAAAGATAAAAAAAAAAAAAAACGGTGATCCCCCTTAACGAGCAAGAATAGAACTTTGCAGATGACATCAAAATAGGTCGAGTTATTTATTCAGATATATAATGCTATTCCTGCTCTCCAAGGAGATCTATATACACTACACGAATGGGCAGTAAATTGGCAGATGAAGTTCAATGAAGATATAAGGAGTGTAGCAAAATTTGGCAAACCGATAGGAAATGCAGGCTATAAATTAGATAACATAAATCTAAATAAATTAGATAGTGTAAAAGATTTGGGAATCATCGCCAGCAGTGATCTGAAACCACGAAACCAATGCATCAGTGTTCGAAATAAGGCAAACAGAGTTCTAGGGTTTATATCTAGAAACGTGAGTAACAAAACAGCAAACGTAATCTTGAGACTTTACCTAGCATTAGTGAGGCCGCATATGGATTATGCTGTTTAATTATGGTATCATTATTACAAAATGGACATAGATTCCTTTGAAACAGTGCAAAGAAGAATGACAAAAATTATCGATAATATTACAAAAATATTCCATATAAAGGTTGAAAAAATAAGGCTTACATTCGTTAGAGAGGCGTAGAGTTAGAGGGGATATGATAGAGGAGTTCAAGTGGGTAGGTGGGATCAATAATTGTGACATGTAAGATGTACTGAAGCTCAGTGATAGCAAAAGAACTAGCACAAATGGTTTCAAATCAGATCAATTTAGTTTCAGAAAAGATTTTTTTTTTCTTCTGTATTCCAACTACTCCCTCTCAGGCATAGGCTGAGAGCATGTACACTCTACCGCTGATCACGGTGAGGCCCGTGAGGTCTTGTTCCAGTCTAGGGAGTGAGACATGCGAAGCACCTATTCACGGCTCGAAGCAACTCC
>JBAKBP010031252.1:0-24670 GCA_037953745.1 Lithodes maja | reverse complement strand
GTGCGTATGTGTGTGTGTATGTATGTGTGTGTGCGTATGTGTGTGTATGTGTATCTGTGTACGTGTGTATGGTGTGTGTGTGTGTGTGCGTATGTGTGTGTGTATGTATGAATGTATGTGTGTGTGTGTGTGTGCGTATGTGTGTGTGTGTGTATCTGTGTTCGTGTGTATGGTGTGTGTGGGTGTGTGTGTGTGTATGTGTGTGTGTGTGTATGTGTATCTGTGTTCGTGTGTATGGTGTGTGTGGGTGTGTGGGTGTGTGTGTGTGTGTGTGTGTGTGTATGTGTGTGTGTTTTGTATCGTTGTGTTGTACTATACTAATTGTGTAGTTTAAGGAGGAGGTCATTGTTTTTTCTGGACCCCCTTCTCCCTCATGCTTAGCCCCATACATACAGGTGTCAATTAGTACGGTTTTTGCACACTGTAATTATAACTAGTACCGGTACCTGTTAGTATGTTTATGAAATGGTATAATGATAATTACTACTACTACTATTACTACTAACAACTATCAACAACATCATCATCATCATCATCATCATCATCATCATCATCATCACCACCACCACTAACAACACCAACACCAAGGGCGGATGCCCAACCCCGAAAGTAGTTGAAATAGGGGAGCTATCCCCCCGCCACAGGCGGCTTTCTAGGGCCTTTCCTAGCTGATGCTGAGAGGATTGGGTTCTAGTCATGTGGTGATGGGCTGGTCTATCAGAGTGAGAGCTGAGCGATCTCTGCCATACCCATAGCTTACTCTGACTGTTCCTTTTACTTATATATTTTCTAGATCTCAAGTGACGGCGTCTTTTCCGTGGATTGACCTCCCTACTGCCAACCTAGAGGTTGGCAGATTGGGAGTCAAAGCGTCATATTTTTCCCTTACCCCTCAACATTCCCTTCATAATTGCTGAGGGGCACAGGGCCTTGGGTTGGGCTTTGGTTTCCCGTACGTTTCCGAGCCCTCCTCAGCTCCCTGCCTTGGAGTGGCTTCGGTCACCCGGGCTTTGTTATTGGTAAGCAGGGAGGGTTTTGTGGGGGCGCTCGTTTATAGCCTTGGCCTTGCTCGGGACCTTGGGGCTGTTCGGCCAGACAGCCTGTGGAACAACAACAACAACAACAACAACACCACCACCACCACCACACCACCACCACCACCACTACCACTACCACAACAACACCACCACCACCACCACCGCCGCCACCACCACCACCAACACCACCACCACCAACAACAACAACACCAACACCACCACCACCACCACAACACCACCACCACCACCACCAATAAAAGTACTCATAAATAATCAACCCCTCAATAATCGCTAATAAACTCCATCACCGCCTCAAAACAACAGCCTTTAAATATGCGTCGTGAGCCCCATCCGTTTTTTGCACACATTAATATTGCAGCCTCATAACCATAACAATAGCAGGCTTAAGGGGAGATTTACACTTGAGGATTTTTTTTCTTGACCTCTTTCTCCCTCATGTTTAGCCCCATTACTATTGAGATTTTAAGACGTTTGCCCCATTAGTTTGGTGATTTTAAGAATTTCCGCCCCATTCTGTCAATTTTAAGACTGTTCGTGCAATTTAGGTGTCAATTTTATCCTGGCGAGCGATAGCGAGCCTGTAATTCAAGAGTCACCGGCCTTCGGCCGGAACATTTTTCTACCGAAAAATAACAAATTTATCTTAAAAGGGGGTCAAGCGGGTGACATTTTAAGATTGCTGGAGGAGTAGGAAACAAACTAGAAACCTTCCCTTAAGGCGGGACGGGCGTATTTATTTGCTCATTTATGTATTTTTTTATTATTTTTTTAGTTTCCTCCCTAGACCTCCATCAACCTTAAAAAAAAACCTGCCCAAAACCCTTCATCAAGATATATTTGTACATTTTTCGATAGAAATATCGGCCGGGACGGCCGAAGGCTGGTTCCTCTTAAATTACAGGCTCGCTATCGCTCGCCAGGAAAACAATCGACACCTAAATGGCACGAAAAGTCTTAATATTGACGAAAAAATGGGGCGAAAGGTTTAAAAATCGCCAAAATAATGGGTCGAACGTCTTAAAATCTCAAAACTAATGGGGCTAAACATGAGGAAGTATGGGGACCGGAAAAACGACCCATCTCCCCTTAGATATGCCTCGTGACCCCCCCCCCCCCCTCCCCACCCCCCCTCCTATTTTTTGCACACATTAATTTTGCAGCCTCCTAAACCCAGACAACAGAAACCCAAGACAGAATCCTGGTAAAAGAAGTAAAGGTTACGGTGGAAAAAGAGTAAAGAAGAGAGAGAGAGAGAGAGAGAGTGTGTGAGTGAGTGAGTACAAAGGAGTACAAAGGAGTACAAAGGAAATCAAGCAACAACAGATCTAGTGACCCTTCTAGGTTGCTTGTCCTCCAAAACACTGAGGATCAAGTGTCCAAACAGTGGTTTAGAGTGGGTAAGGAAACATTGGAAAGGGAATTACTGCCCTGGAACTAATGTCCGTGGCAGGATTAGGAAGTTAGTAGGGGACAGATGGGGGAAGCCCATTCCACAAGTTGACAACTCGATTGAAGAAGAAATTCTTAGATTCGTGTGAGTTAAAAGATTTACCAATAATTTTGCAACCGTTTCCCCGCGTGTAATTAGATTGGTCGATAGTGAAGTACTTACTACAGTTCATATTGTCAATGCCTTTGATGATTTTGAACACTTGAATTAAGTCACCTCTTAATCTGCGCTGGGTTAAAGGAAATAGATTTAATTCTCTAAGACGCTCTTCGTATGGTTTGTTCTTTAGGCTAGGTATCATTTTGGTAACTCTACGTTGAACTCGTTCTAGCTTGTTTATATCTTTTTGGTAATAAGGGCACCAGGATTGAACGCAGTATTCCAGAAGAGGGCGGACTAAGGAATTGTAAAGGGTTAGGATAACGTCTTTGGATTTATGCTCAAATGACCTGCCTATAAAGCCAATTATTTTGTTTGCCTTCTTAACAACTTCTGAACATTGTTGACTCGGTTTTAGGTTACTCGATATTGTTACTCCCAGATCGGTTTCTCTGTTTACATTCTTAAGCTGAGTGCCATTCATCGAATAGTTTGCTTTCTCATTTAGGTATCCGATATGTAGTACTTTACATTTATCCGCATTGAAACTCATTTGCCAAATTTGGGCCCAACATGACAATTTATCTAGATTGTGTTGCATATCGTCAACTTGTTCTTTTGAGAGTACGCTATTTGCAATTTTTGTATCGTCAGCAAATTTTGAGATTGTGCAGGTGAGACCCTCATCTATGTCGTTGATGTAAATTAGAAAGAGAATTGGTCCTAGTACCGATCCCTGGTACCCCGCTACTTACATTGGTCCATTTAGATGCCTTACCGTTTATGACTACTCTTTGCTTTCTGTCGCTGAGCCAATTTTCTATCCATTTCAACACACCGTCTTGTATTCCATGCGCTTTTAGTTTTAGCAGTAAACGTTTGTGGGGAACTTTGTCAAAGGCCTTTTGAAAATCAAGGTATATAATATCTACAGCTTTACTCTCATCGTAGAGGTTGAGGATATCGTGGAAGAAGTCTAAGAGGTTTGTTAAACAGGAACGTTTTTTACGAAAGCCGTGTTGAGTATCTTTAAGTATGTTATTTTCCTCTAAGTGATTTACGAGTCTGTCTCGTATGACCGTTTCTAACATTTTACATACAACTGAGGTTAAGCTAATTGGACGATAGTTACTGGGTAGGGATTTGCTGCCTTTTTTGAATATCGGTGTTACGTTGGCTAGCTTCCACTGATCAGGCATAGTTCCAGACTGCAAGGATTTATTGAATAGTAATGTCAGTGGTTTGGAGAGCTCATCCTTAGCTTCCTTTAGAACTCTAGGCGAGATTGCATCAGGTCCAGGCGTTTTATTTACCTTGAGTTTATCTAAACGATTCAATACTTCTCTCTCTGTAACGGTGATATTGCTTAAAACATCTGAATTATCAATCTGAATCGGCGATGGTGTAGGGATAGCACTGAGGTCTTCTGTTGTAAAAACTGATGCAAAAAAGGTATTCAGGGCATTACTCATTTGTACTTCGTCTTTGGTGTATTCTCCATTTTCATCGACTAACGGTCCAACAGTTGAAGTAACTACTTTTTTCTTTCTGATATAACTATAGAATTCTTTCGGGTTTGTTTTACTTTGATTCGCAATATGTAACTCTAAGGTCTTTTTACTTTGCTTAATTAACTTTTTGGCTTTGCGTCGTAGCTCTACAAATTTCACCTGTTCTTCGTCATTTTGTGAAGATTTTAATCTATCATTAGCAAATTTTTTAGCAAGCAGGCAGTTTGAAATATCTTTATTCCACCATTTGGGCTTATTATTATGGCCTGGACGCCGTATTTTCGATGGTATGCAGTCTTGCACTGCTTTTAGGTAAGTGGTTTCGAATAACTTCCAAGATGTATTTATGTCGTTATTGTTAATTAAAAAGCTCCAGTCAGTTTCTTTAAACATAGCTCTAAGTTTATGGAAGTTTGCTTTCTTGAAATTAGGGACTTTTTCGATGCTACTATTTGGTTCGTTACTAGTAAAATTTAAAGTGAAAGTTATCGTACGATGGTCGCTGTTACTGAATGCATCACCAACATTCAAATTCTCTATTAATTCTTCTTTTGTTGCAAGTACAATGTCAAGAACGTTATTACCACGGGTTGGCGTTCGAACAAATTGATAAAGCGAACTGTCTTGCAAGTTCGTATACAAGTCATGTCCGGAGTGTGAAGTAAGGTGTTACGGCTGGATCGGCAATACATATTCGGGATTCTTGATCGTAGGACAGAAATGGCTTATGTGACAAAGACACGCTCGATTCCAGTCCCAAATACTATATGCTCCAGACAACAAAAGCACCAACGCCCTACAGAGTTATCGTCTATGGTAACGAGGTACCTTAACTCGGCGAAAGTGTACAACAGGGGTAGGCTATGAGGCTAAACTCCCTCAGACATTTATAGGTTACGTTATTACTAAAGAAATGCAATACTCAAGAAACTACGTTAATATTAAGCCTCTACTAATGTAGAATAGAAGCAGGCTAAAGGTATGACAGTGAAATGCTAAATGACAAATGTACACGCCTACTTGAAAGCGCGTGCACTAGAATAACTGTCCCCTACTAACATGCACTAGCATGTAGCATACAAGATGTTCATGATCCAGTAGATACCTAATAATACACATGGAAGGAACATAAACAGTAGTCACTTATTGTAATAATGAATCTATACTTGGAATAACTAAAAGGTTGCAGGCAACAGTACTGCGCCGGTAGCCTACTACCGCATAGGCTACTTCGCTTCTCTCACTCTGTCTCCCCTCTGAGTCCGTATGCGCCCTACGCAACGGAACTCCGGACACAGCAGCAAAACGACAGTGCAGTTAATTGATACATGAAAGTATTAATAGTGTTGTCTTGTGTGTGAGTAATGTGTATTGTAAAGTGTTATATACATAAACTTAAAGAGAGCTGCAATGCATAGTAAAATAAAGATATCACCCACTCATCATCCCCATGTGTTCTAGCTAGCAGGCCAAGTCACAGGAACAACGAGTCCCAGCACCGAAAGCGAGAACCCAGGAAAAGACTGCAGAGAACACAAGGACAGATAAATTACGTTACTCTACTATACCGGCACTACGAGCGAGCTGTAGTCTCTGGTACTGCACTCGCTCCTGGCTCGGTAGGCAAATCAAGGCTAAGTCCTCGCCCCTCTACAGACAACTCCTGGGCATGGTCGGGCTCTTACACATGGCACTAGTCTAGTCACAAATTGGATGATGAGCTGGGCATATAACTCGTGAACATGTAGAACGTTCACCAACTATCCTCATCAAGAAGATCGCTGTTCACATTAACCCCTTAAATCTAATACATGTTAATATATGCTTGTCCTAAGAGTAATACGAGAGGTGAGTGCTGAAACTCCTTTAGGACCTCAAGGGAAGGGTATGCATTTAAATAGAGAGAAGAATGAAATGAGAGTAATGTCGTCAGAGAGAAAGAGTGCAACCGTGAGAAATTGGGAGAGAGGGCAAGGGATGTTAGAATCTCAAAGGTTCTAGGCAACCTGATCATGGAACACACAGCGAGCCTCCATGCAATGTGCAGTACGACAACATGGGCAGCCAGGCAGCATATGCAGGCGGCAATGTACTACCAACCCTGTCGCACCTAGCTATAAGCGCAGGGCTGCCAACCGGTCCATACGTCTGGCAACCATTGCTACCCTCTCGCTCTGAAGTCTAACTCACTCTCTCTCTCTGAATTCCTATTATCTCATCTATCAACTTCTCTATTGATACTACATATTAAATGGAAGGTCTCGACATGGCTTAAAACAAAACCCACCACTGGTTAGCAAATGACGAGACCTGTGCAGAGATACAAAGAACATAGTTATACGTTGTCACACTCAATATAAGCAGCCAGCACGGTACACGGTACACGCACCGTGACGGTACAGTGGAGTACCAAGGAGTACAATCAGGTTGCGTTGCTACGCACTGGGTGCGTCACAGCCCCCCCAAGACTTTAGATAATCGACCTTAGAAGCATTATCAAAATCTGACAGGCAACCAACCGACCTGCTACCCTTAGCTGCCACTAATTGCAAAAGGTGCACAACAACTGAAGAGTGAATTATACATAAAACACAATATCGCATGCATCATGCTACAACAATAAAGACTTACAAAACTAAAAAAAAATTCTCGTTTATTTTATTGTTTTATAATCTTTTTGGACGGCGTTATGATAGCCTAATTTTACTCCTGCTCAACCCACACACCGTGCACGACTATCCTGGATCATCAACCCTTGATAGACAATCTGCTATCACGTTCTCACTCCCGGCAATATGCTGAATGTTGAGATTATACTCTTGGAGCATTAGGGACCACCTGGTCAACCGCATATTCCGATTGTGAAACTGATTTAGGAATTTCAAGGGATGATGGTCCGTATAAATCGTCACTACCGGGCCGTAGGCTGGAACATAAACTTCGAAATGTTTGAGCGACAAAACGATAGCAAGAAGCTCCTTCTCTATAGTCGAGTAATTCCTTTGTGCCGAATTAAACTTGCGAGAAAAGAAGCTCACTGGGTGTTCCAAGCCCTCGGAATCAGTCTGCAGTAACACTGCCCCGGCACCCACACCGCTGGCATCAGTCGCCAGCTGAAAACTCCTGGAGAAGTCTGAGGCTCTCAAAATCGGATGTGTACACAGCAGGTGCTTGACTAGGTCGAAAGCCCTCTGACACTCCGCAGCCCAACAGAACTTCACTGACTTCGACAGTAGATCAGTTAACGGTGCTAAGACAGTAGAGTATCCCCGGATGAAGCGCCTATAATAGCCTATCATACCTAGGAACCGCATGACCTGGCGCTTAGTGGTGGGCCTGGGAAACATATTGATAGCCTGTATCTTGCTCAGGGGGGGGCACACCCGGCCTAACCCGACCACGAAGCCAAGATACTGCACAGTAGCCTTTACAAACTCGCACTTCCTCAGGTTCACCACCAGCCCAGCATCGTGCAACTTCCCAAACAGGGTCTCTAAGTGCCTTAGGTGATTTTCAAAATTGTCATCATACACTATCACGTCATCAAGGTAGACCGTGCAGTTAGGGATTTCGTCACAAATATCGTTCATCAGGTTCTGAAACGTGGCAGGTGCGTTCTTAAGCCCATAAGGCATTACGTTACATTGGTAGGTCTTGCCATCTACCACAAAACCACAAACTTGCTTAGCTCGGTCCGACAGGGGTACTTGCCAGTAGCCTTTTACAAGATCAATTTTAGTAAGGTACTTTGCATTCCCTATCTTGTACACGCTGTCGTCAACTCGAGGCAAAGGGTAAGGGTTGGTAGTGGTCAAGCCATTTAGCCTACGAAAATCTATGCAGAACCGCACCTTGCCGTCAGGTTTTGGCTGCAACGTGACGGGTGATGTCCACTTCACATAACCTTCAGTGATCATCCCTCTCTCAACCATGTACTTTAACTCCTCCCGTAAAGCTGGCAACTTTACCGGGGGCACACGGTAGGGCACTGACTTGAAGGGCACATTATCACCGACGTCCACGTCGTGCGTTACCTGAGTAGTAAGACCTGGGTGTTCGGCGAAAACAGAGGGGTATGACCTGAACAGGCCTAGGACAGCAGCACCCTGGTGCTCAGGCAGGTGACTTACAGCTTGCCTAGCCTCTTGTTCAGTATTCCCCGCCCACTGTTCTGCGGAAATGACACAGTCCCAGCTATCCTCCTCAGCAGCATGACTGTCCCCACCTCCTTCTCCACCCTGGCCGCTGCAGGCCAGCACAGGGACAGTGAGAGGCTCTGAGGGGCGTCTCACATACTCTTTCATGAGGTTAACATGACATAACTGATGTTTTTTCCTACGGTCAGGTGTTGCAACGAGATAATCAAGGTCGGACAGTTTCTTAGCCACCACATACGGCCCAATGAACTTGGCAGAAAGGGGGTGTCCAGGCAAAGGTAAAAGCAACATTACCTCCTGACCCACCGAAAACTCCCGAAGCTTCACCGTGGCGTCATACTGGTGCTTCATGACCGCCTGTGCATTAACCAAGTTATTACCTGCCGCTGCCATGCAACCTATAAGTCTCTCCCGGCTCTCAAGGATATATTTAAGTACAGACCCCGGCTTCTCTTCGCCCTCCCAGATCTCTTTCACCATACTTAAAGGTCCTCTCACATTATGGCCAAAGACTAGTTGATTTGGACTGAACCCCAGGCTCTCTCCTGGGACTTCACGTGCAGCGAACAGAACATACGGCAGACCCAAATCCCAATCAGTGTCATGTTCTGCACAGTAACAGCGTAGCATACTCTTCAGGGTCGAGTGCCACCGCTCCAAGACTCCCTGACTCTCGGGATGGTAGGCTGACGACACTACAGAACATATACCGTGCAACTGAAGGGTTTGCTTGAACAATTTGGATGTAAAATTGCTCCCCTGGTCTGACTGCACCTCACGTGGAAATCCATAACGGGAACAGAACAATAATAAGTTTTTAACAACTGCCTTTGCCGAGCCGTTTCTCATGGGGTATGCGTCCGGGTATCTCGTAGCCACATCCATGATTGTCAACAGGAATTTACTGCCACTACTAGTAGGCGGGAAAGGGCCAACCAAATCTACTACAACTTTGCTGAACGGAGGCCCGGTGACAGGTATGGGAAACAAAGGTGCCTTCGGGATTGTCTGGTTAGGCTTCCCCGTTGTCTGGCAGGTCGCACACCCAGCCACCCATGCACAGACATCAGCCTTGACCCCAGGCCACCAGAAAAACCTGCCCAATGCCGCCAATGTTTTTGTTACCCCCAAATGACCCGCCACCGGCACATCATGCGCCAGACACAATAAGGACTCTCTATACTTATTTGGAACAACCACCTGGTCTACTACCCTCGCACCGCCCTCCCACTTCGATTTGGGGTCTAGAAATCTGCGGTACAATATCCTGTTGAGCCTAAAGAAATCTCCCGGCTTCGCATCCCCATCTTCCTCCAACTCTATGGCACCATTGCTATAACGAGCTAGGCTAGCGTCTTGCAGCTGCTGCTCACTAATGTCCCTGGGCGTCAATGCATCAAGATGGTTTTGTAATAAGACATTACCCCGGCTAGTAGGCTCTACTGCCTTAGTGGCTCTCGCTACAGCTCTTGCCTCACGCAAAGTCTTACCCAACTCTGCCTTGTTACACCCCATATCTGGGCCAGAGTCAACTCCCGTGTTTATTATAGGTCCAAGTACCGAATCACCGAGAAGTGCAGCAGAATCAATGTCCCTTTTCCTGCCCTTAGCAACCTTCTCCTGATCCTTCCTCCACTGTCCCCGAGGTTGAGTGCTAGGCTGTGCAGGAGCCGCAGAGCGAGATCGGGTTACCACACAGGCCATCTCATCCTGTTGGCACCTCCCAACCCATTCCCGATTCTCACCATCCACGTCGGCCGCCCTCTCGGCAACGACTAAGGGTGGAGTCCCGGAAGTGGGCACCGCAAAGTCGTTGCCGAGAAGAAGGTCGACGCCCTCAACTGGCAAACACTCAACGATCCCTACATCCAGCTCCCTGCACACCTCTCCCACTCTCAACTCCAACCTCACAAGTGGGTATGACCTCGTAGCATTTATACCCTGCACCACAACAACTCTGGCCGCATTTATCGGTTTCCCTGTGAAGTTCCTCAACAAAGTTTGCGAAGCCCCCGTATCCCTCAGCAAGTCAACCCTCCGTAGTTCACTCCCCCAGCTCACAAACCCGTGCCCCCGATGGCCACAGAAAGTGTCCCGGACAGGTGTCGAGCCTTCCGTACGCTTCTTTACCGCGTGTGCCTCAGCTGCTGACAACCTACCCCGGGCAGTTGCTGCAGCCTTCAGAGACACACCGATACTGTGAACCAATGACACCGGCTTAGCGGGAGTGTTACTAGGGCACTCACGTGAATAATGGCCTAGCTTCTGACATTTGTAACATTTCACATCCCCAATGGGCTTCTTCCCTTGTGCGGGCGAAGAAGGGGCCTGACCTTTAGTAAACGGGAGAGGCTTGTGTTTGTAGGTGTTATTAGGTGCAATGCATTTAGTGTGGTTATGTGTGTCATAGGATTTGTTATTATCGAAAACTCTGGTGGGTGGGGTATAGCGCCCCTTCTGCCCTGACTCAGCCCTCTGAGCGGCACCGCAACCACGAATCAATGATAATCTGAGGTCTGCCATCTTGGCAGCCTCCTCTACTGTCTTGGGACATTTTTCCTTAATGTTCAGCGTTAGATCGGTTCCAGTACATTTGTAAAACTGTTCCAGATAGAAAAGTTGCTTAATTTCCTCAGCCGACTCTGCGTGCTCGGACCGAAACCAGTTATTACCTGCATCTGTTAAGTCCCGTGCGTGCTCCATAAAACTGACGTCGCTCTTCTTATTCACGCCACGGAACTTCAATCTATAAGTTTCGGGTTGCAGTTCGTAGGCCCGGAGCACAGCCTCCTTCACCAGTCCATACACTACACTCTCGTCCAGTGACAGTGCATCGTAGGCTTTCAACCCCTTACCCACTAGACGTGATGAAACTAATGCTGCCCATTTAACCTCCGGCCAGTCATACTCACGACACTTCTTTTCGAAACGAGCAAAAAACTCAGTCACTGCTGTCTCATCAAATGCGGGTACTAACTTAATTAAATGCGAAAGTGAGTCTGTAACCCGGTGCCCACCACCGAGATGACGCCCCGTGGTCTCTACTCTAGACTTCTCGACATCCATTTCAGCCTGGTACCTGGTTGCATCCTGATTGGCTTGGATTCTAGCAACCTCTATGCGTTCTATACTAGCCTGTTGTATCTGAGTCTCCTGCAGCTTAAACTTAGCTAGTTCTAGCTGAAATAACATCTCAGGAGACAGGCCTGGGGGGGGAGAGCACAAAATGGGGGATCCACACCGAGACGTGTTTACGGGTAAGCCAGCTTGCCCTTGAGAACCCTCCTGCTGCATCGTGCTAAGACTCGCTGGCTGAGGGCCCAGCTCAGGGGTAGAGTGGAATGGAGGCTTGGAGGGAACCCCCCAAGACCCCACTCCACCCACCGCCCCATCGCCATCACCCAACAAACATGCCACCAAATTCTTCTTGGGCCAACTGTCAGGACAGTCCCGCCCCAAAACCGTGGCTAAACAGCGAAGACCGTAACAATCAATAGCCTGCAGGCGCTGTTCGGTCAAAGGTGTCTGCAAAAATGCCCGGGCATCCCTCTCTCCACTTATAACACTCCCCTCCCTAAACATCTGTTGTACTTGCTGGTTACTAGGCTGTACCGTGTTATCCTCCCCCGTAAATGATGAGTCATTAGACATAGTGCTGGTTATACAATTGCTGTTCATAAAAAAAAAGAAGTGCTTATTACTAATTGCAGTCTCGACTCACAAAATGTTAAAGATGCTTGAATGACTCTACTCTAGACACCCCTAACGAAACAATCTGCAAGTCCACCAATACAATAATGACACAATAAAAATTCCTCCAATATGCAAGAAAATTCTAGCCAGCTCTACTAGGTAGCATAGAATAGTTCTCCAAAAAACATGTGATAGGATACTACTGAATCTTGTGCAAGGTCGCCATTTTTGTTACGGCTGGATCGGCAATACATATTCGGGATTCTTGATCGTAGGACAGAAATGGCTTATGTGACAACGACACGCTCGATTCCAGTCCCAAATACTATATGCTCCAGACAACAAAAGCACCAACGCCCTACAGAGTTATCGTCTATGGTAACGAGGTACCTTAACTCGGCGAAAGTGTACAACAGGGGTAGGCTATGAGGCTAAACTCCCTCAGACATTTATAGGTTACGTTATTACTAAAGAAATGCAATACTCAAGAAACTACGTTAATATTAAGCCTCTACTAATGTAGAATAGAAGCAGGCTAAAGGTATGACAGTGAAATGCTAAATGACAAATGTACACGCCTACTTGAAAGCGCGTGCACTAGAATAACTGTCCCCCTACTAACATGCACTAGCATGTAGCATACAAGATGTTCATGATCCAGTAGATACCTAATAATACACATGGAAGGAACATAAACAGTAGTCACTTATTGTAATAATGAATCTATACTTGGAATAACTAAAAGGTTGCAGGCAACAGTACTGCGCCGGTAGCCTACTACCGCATAGGCTACTTCGCTTCTCTCACTCTGTCTCCCCTCTGAGTCCGTATGCGCCCTACGCAACGGAACTCCGGACACAGCAGCAAAACGACAGTGCAGTTAATTGATACATGAAAGTATTAATAGTGTTGTCTTGTGTGTGAGTAATGTGTATTGTAAAGTGTTATATACATAAACTTAAAGAGAGCTGCAATGCATAGTAAAATAAAGATATCACCCACTCATCATCCCCATGTGTTCTAGCTAGCAGGCCAAGTCACAGGAACAACGAGTCCCAGCACCGAAAGCGAGAACCCAGGAAAAGACTGCAGAGAACACAAGGACAGATAAATTACGTTACTCTACTATACCGGCACTACGAGCGAGCTGTAGTCTCTGGTACTGCACTCGCTCCTGGCTCGGTAGGCAAATCAAGGCTAAGTCCTCGCCCCTCTACAGACAACTCCTGGGCATGGTCGGGCTCTTACACATGGCACTAGTCTAGTCACAAATTGGATGATGAGCTGGGCATATAACTCGTGAACATGTAGAACGTTCACCAACTATCCTCATCAAGAAGATCGCTGTTCACATTAACCCCTTAAATCTAATACATGTTAATATATGCTTGTCCTAAGAGTAATACGAGAGGTGAGTGCTGAAACTCCTTTAGGACCTCAAGGGAAGGGTATGCATTTAAATAGAGAGAAGAATGAAATGAGAGTAATGTCGTCAGAGAGAAAGAGTGCAACCGTGAGAAATTGGGAGAGAGGGCAAGGGATGTTAGAATCTCAAAGGTTCTAGGCAACCTGATCATGGAACACACAGCGAGCCTCCATGCAATGTGCAGTACGACAACATGGGCAGCCAGGCAGCATATGCAGGCGGCAATGTACTACCAACCCTGTCGCACCTAGCTATAAGCGCAGGGCTGCCAACCGGTCCATACGTCTGGCAACCATTGCTACCCTCTCGCTCTGAAGTCTAACTCACTCTCTCTCTCTGAATTCCTATTATCTCATCTATCAACTTCTCTATTGATACTACATATTAAATGGAAGGTCTCGACATGGCTTAAAACAAAACCCACCACTGGTTAGCAAATGACGAGACCTTTGCAGAGATACAAAGAACATAGTTATACGTTGTCACACTCAATATAAGCAGCCAGCACGGTACACGGTACACGCACCGTGACGGTACAGTGGAGTACCAAGGAGTACAATCAGGTTGCGTTGCTACGCACTGGGTGCGTCACAAAGGGTATCGCCCCACTTGATCACAGGTAAATTAAAGTCGCCAAAAATTACGGTATCTTGTGAGTTACTTACATCTGCAATTTGTTCGTAAATTTCTCGGTCAGTTTGCACTGATTGAGCTGGTGGTCTGTATATTAATGCAAGTATTATTTTTGTACCTTTATTATTCTTTATTAGCACAAAAGATGCGTCGACGTTCACAATTTGAGGTTTTGACAAGAGGGTAGGGTTAAGACTTTCTTTGATATAAAGTAAAACGCCACCTCCATTTCGATTTATTCGGCTTTTCTCAAACATTACATAACCGGGAAGTGAATACTCTGCTAAAAAGTCTCTATCTTCTGTATTGAGCCAAGATTCTGTTATGCCAATCACATCATAATTTTCTGTAAACACTAGCTCCTCTAAATCTGAACATTTATTGCGTATGCTACGAGCGTTTGCATAGAAAACCTTTAAATTTGTTATTTTAGAACTCACGGAACGCTCTTTAATAATATTTTTGGTTCTTGTCGGATCAACATTTATGTTCATGGCTGTCCTCGGTCCTCGCTGTCTTCGGTCCTTATCGCTGGTGGTCCTCGGTTGCCTCTGTTTTTTTCTTGGCGTTGGATGATTTATGTCACTGCTGCTTCTTCTCGGATGGCGTTTTTTGATCCATGGCTGCGACTGCTTCGTGTAGGAGACGACCCATGCGTGCTGAACCCACAGGATTTAGATGAGTGCCATCCTTGCACAGTGAGTGAGAGAGTGAGAGAGTGTGTGTGTGTGTGTGTGTGTGTGTATACATATGTGTGTGTGTATGTAGCCTATGTATGTGTGTGTGTGTATGTATGTATGTGTATGTATACATGTATGTATGTGTGTATGTATGCATGTATGTATACTGTATATGTATGTATATATGTATGTATGTGTGTGTGTGTATGTACAGTGTATGTATGTATGTATGTGTGTGTACTTGCAACTGTAATAACAAAGACACCATAATAACAAAAGAACACAAGCGAGCGCGGCATTAATAAAAGGAGAAAAATATGTCCAGTAATTAACATGGTCTGAAGAGAAAGGCGGAACAAGACGGGGATGGGACGTAAGATGGCAGAGATTATTGGTGGAGAGAGAGAGAGAGAGAGTGGGAGTGTGTGACAGAGAGAGAGAGAGAGTGGGAGTGTTAGTGTGAGAGAGAGAGTGTGGGAGAGAGAGAGAGAGAGTGGGAGTGTTAATGTGAGAGAGAGAGTGTGGGAGAGAGAGAGAGAGAGTAGAGAGAGTGTGTGAGAGAGAGAGAGAGAGAGTGGGAGTGTTAGTGTGAGATAGAGAGTGTGGGAGAGAGAGAGAGAGTGGGAGTGTTAGTGTGAGAGAGAGAGTGTGGGAGAGAGAGAGAGAGAGTAGAGAGAGTGTGTGAGAGAGAGAGAGAGTGGGAGTGTTAGTGTGAGAGAGAGAGTGTGGGAGAGAGAGAGAGAGAGAGTGTGGGAGTGTTAGTGAGAGAGAGAGAGTGTGGGAGAGAGAGAGAGAGAGTGGGAGTGTTAGTGTGAGAGAGAGAGTGTGGGAGAGAGAGAGAGAGAGTAGAGAGAGTGTGTGAGAGAGAGAGAGAGAGAGAGAGTGGGAGTGTTAGTGTGAGAGAGAGAGTGTGGGAGAGAGAGAGAGAGAGAGAGTGTGGGAGTACAAAGGAGTACAAAGGAAATCAAGCAACAACAGGTCTAGTGACCCTTCTAGGCTGCTTGTCCTCCAAAACACTGAGGATCAAGTGTCCAAACAGTGGTTTAGAGTGGGTAAGGGAACATTGGAAAGGGAACTACTGCCCTAGAACTAATGTCCGTGGCAGGATTAGGAAGTTAGTAGGGGACAGATGGGTTAGTAACTGAGGGGGGTATACAATAAAGTTATTCATTTACAAACGCAGTCAGTCGCGGGTTTGATGCGAGATATTTGTCTAGGCGGAGTTTAAATGAATCAACGGTGCTGCAATCTATAACGTCTCGGGGAAGCCCATTCCACAAGTTGACAACTCGATTGAAGAAGAAATTCTTAGATTCGTGTGAGTTAAAAGATTTACCAATAATTTTGCAACCGTTTCCCCGCGTGTAATTAGATTGGTCGATAGTGAAGTACTTACTACAGTTCATATTGTCGATGCCTTTGATGATTTTGAACACTTGAATTAAGTCGCCTCTTAATCTGCGCTGGGTTAAAGGAAATAGATTTAATTCTCTAAGACGCTCTTCGTATGGTTTGTTCTTTAGGCTAGGTATCATTTTGGTAACTCTACGTTGAACTCGTTCTAGCTTGTTTATATCTTTTTGGTAATAAGGGCACCAGGATTGAACGCAGTATTCCAGAAGAGGGCGGACTAAGGAATTGTAAAGGGTTAGGATAACATCTTTGGATTTATGCTCAAATGACCTGCCTATAAAGCCAATTATTTTGTTTGCCTTCTTAACAACTTCTGAACATTGTTGACTCGGTTTTAGGTTACTCGATATTGTTACTCCCAGATCGGTTTCTTTGTTTACATTCTTAAGCTGAGTGCCATTCATCGAATAGTTTGCTTTCTCATTTAGGTATCCGATATGTAGTACTTTACATTTATCCGCATTGAAACTCATTTGCCAAATTTGGGCCCAACTTGACAATTTATCTAGATTGTGTTGCATATCGTCAACTTGTTCTTTTGAGAGTACGCTATTTGCAATTTTTGTATCGTCAGCAAATTTCGAGACTGTACAGGTGAGACCCTCATCTATGTCGTTGAGGAGAGAGAGATAGAGAGAGAGAGAGACAGTAGAGAGGGTGTGAGAGAGTGTGTGTGTGAGAGAGAGAGGTAGAGAGAGAGAGAGAGAATGAGAGAGAGGGTGTGAGAGTGTGTGTGTGTGTGAGAGAGAGAGAGAGACAGTAGAGAGGGTGTGAGAGAGAGGGTGTACTTACTCTAGTTGTACTTACCGTACTCTAGTTGTATTTCGGGAGTGAGCATGCTCGTTATTTCCCGCCTCCTATATGTGTAGGTCTTATATGTATCGTTGGAATGGCTGTGGATGTGTGTGTAGTCTGTATTTTTAGCCAATTGGCGACATCGGAAACGAAGGCTTAGGGTGGATCTGTATGGTACCATTCTCACTATAGAAGGTACCGTCTCGCCCGAAGGCTTAGGTAGCCATCAGCTTAGGTGAACCATATGATACCCATCTCGCCTTGTACCATTTTTGCCAACCCCAGATGGGACGTCACAACGTCGTCCACTTATTCCAGGTACCTATTTACAGCTAGGTGAACTGAGGCTAACACATGAAAGGAGACAAGCCCAATTTGTCTCCGCCCGGCCGGGGATTGAACCCCGGACCCCTCGTGTGTGAGACGAGAGCTCTACCTACTAGGCTACGGGCTGTGTGTGTGTGTGTGTGTGTGTGTGTGTGTGTGTGTGTGTGTGTGTGAGAGAGAGAGAGAGAGAGACAGTGGAGAGGGTGTGTGTGTGTGTGTGTGTGTGTGTGTGTGTGTGAGAGAGAGAGAGAGAGAGAGAGTGTGTGTGTGAGAGAGAGAGAGAGAGAGAGAGAGAGAGAGAGAGAGAGAGCATAAGAGAGATCATTCTATTATCAGGTACGTTACACTACTGATGAATTTAGGCAAAGGTTGAGACAAAACGTAAAGCTCCTAATAGATAGATAGATAGATAGATAGATAGAAAGATAGATAGATATTTTTATTGACTACAGCTTACACTATTAACTTAAGGGTAAAGTGGTTATTATTTGGTCGATATATTTACTTAATTATATACCGGGTATCTTATAGTTCCTCGCTAGACCTCCATTTAAAAAAAAAAAAAAAACACACACACACACACGCACGCACGCACACACACATACACACACACACACACCCACCCACAAACACCCACAAACACTAGCTGAGTCTCCCACCCTTATACTCCATGTCATCCATGCTGGTTCAAATGACGTCATGCGCACCAGATCCGAAGAGTTGATGGAGAAATATCGCAAGATGATCCAGCACTACAAAAACAAGTCAAGGAATATCATCATCTCAGGCATTCTCACCAAGATCGACGCACCTGACAAATTCTACGACAAGGCCTTCAGCACAAATAGCCGACTAAAACATTTGTGTCTGAGGGAAGAAGTTGAATTCATCAACCTCTGGGACAACTTCTACAACCAGCCTACTCTGTTCCACAAGGATGGCACTCATCTAAACCCTGTGGGTTCAGCACGCATGGGTCGTCTCCTACACGAAGCAGTCCGCAGCCATGGATCAAAAAACGCCATCCGAGAAGAAGCAGCAGTGACATAAATCATCCAACGCCAAGAAAAACACAGAGGCAACCGAGGACCACCAGCGATAAGGACCGGAGACAGCGAGGACCGAGGACAGCCATGAACATAAATGTAGATCCGACAAGAACCAAAAATATTATTAAAGCGCGTTCCGTGAGTTCTAAAATAACAAATTTAAAGGTTTTCTATGCAAACGCTCGTAGCATACGCAATAAATTTTCAGATTTAGAGGAGCTAGTGTTTACAGAAAATTATGATGTGATTGGCATAACAGAATCTTGGCTCAATACAGAAGATAGAGACTTTTTAGCAGAGTATTCACTTCCCGGTTATGTAATGTTTGAGAAAAGCCGAATAAATCGAAATGGAGGTGGCGTTTTACTTTATATCAAAGAAAGTCTTAACGCTACCCTCTTGTCAAAACCTCAAATTGTGAACGTCGACGCATCTTTTGTGCTAATAAAGAATAATAAAGGTACCAAAATAATACTTGCATTAATATACAGACCTCCAGCTCAATCAGTGCAAACTGACCGAGAAATTTACGAACAAATTGCAGATGTAAGTAACTCACAAGATACCGTAATTTTTGGTGACTTTAATTTACCTGTGACCAAGTGGGGCGATACTCTTACTTCACACTCCGGACATGACTTGTATACGAACTTGCAAGAGAGTTCGCTTTATCAATTTGTTGGAACGCCGACCCGTGGTAATAACGTTCTTGACATTGTACTTGCAACAAAAGAAGAATTAATAGAGAATTTGAATGTTGGTGATGAATTCAGTAACAGCGACCATCATACGATAACTTTCACTTTAAACTTTACTAGTAACGAACCAAATAGTAGCATCGAAAAAGTCCCTAATTTCAAGAAAGCAAACTTTCCTAAACTTAGAGCTATGTTTAAAGAAACTGACTGGAGCTTTTTAATTCACAATAACGACATAAATACATCTTGGAAGTTATTCGAAGCCACTTACCTAAAAGCAGTGCAAGACTGCATACCATCGAAAACTCGGCGTCCAGGCCATAATAATAAGCCCAAATGGTGGAATAAAGATATTTCAAACTGCCTGCTTGCTAAAAAATTTGCTAATGATAGATTAAAATCCTCACAAAATGACGAAGAACGGCTGAAATTTGTAGAGCTACGACGCAAAGCCAAAAAGTTAATTAAGCAAAGTAAAAAGACCTTAGAGTTACATATTGCGAATCAAAGTAAAACAAACCCGAAAGAATTCTATAGTTATATCAGAAAGAAAAAAGTAGTTACTTCAACTGTTGGACCGTTAGTCGATGAAAATGGAGAATACACCAAAGACGAAGAACAAATGAGTAATGCCCTCAATACCTTCTTTGCATCAGTTTTTACAACAGAAGACCTCAGTGATATCCCTACACCATCGCCGATTCAGATTGATAATTCAGATGTTTTAAGCAATATCACCGTTACAGAGAGAGAAGTATTGAATTGTTTAGATAAACTCAAGGTAAATAAAACGCCTGGACCTGATACAATCTCGCCTAGAGTTCTAAAGGAAGCTAAGGATGAGCTCTCTAAACCACTGACATTACTATTCAATAAATCCTTGCAGTCTGGAACTATGCCCGATCAGTGGAAGCTAGCCAACGTAACACCGATATTAAAAAAAGGCAGCAAATCCCTATCCAGTAACTATCGTCCAATTAGCTTAACCTCAGTTGTATGTAAAATGCTAGAAACGGTCATAAGAGACAGACTCGTAAATCACTTAGAGGAAAATAACATACTTAAAGATACTCAACACGGCTTTCGTAAAAAACGTTCCTGTTTAACAAACCTCTTAGACTTCTTCCACGATATCCTCAACCTCTACGATAAGAGTAAAGCTGTAGATATTATATACCTTGATTTTCAAAAGGCCTTTGACAAAGTTCCCCACAAACGTTTACTGCTAAAACTAAAAGCGCATGGAATACAAGACGGTGTGTTGAAATGGATAGAAAATTGGCTCAGCGACAGAAAGCAAAGAGTAGTCATAAACGGTAAGGCATCAAAATGGACCAATGTAAGTAGCGGGGTACCCCAGGGATCGGTACTAGGACCAATTATCTTTCTAATTTACATCAACGACATAGATGAGGGTCTCACCTGTACAATCTCAAAATTTGCTGACGATACAAAAATTGCAAATAGCGTACTCTCAAAAGAACAAGTTGACGATATGCAACACAATCTAGATAAATTGTCACATTGGGCCCAAATTTGGCAAATGAGTTTCAATGCGGATAAATGTAAAGTACTACATATCGGATACCTAAATGAGAAAGCAAACTATTCGATGAATGGCACTCAGCTTAAGAATGTAAACAGAGAAACCGATCTGGGAGTAACAATATCGAGTAACCTAAAACCGAGTCAACAATGTTCAGAAGTTGTTAAGAAGGCAAACAAAATAATTGGCTTTATAGGCAGGTCATTTGAGCATAAATCCAAAGAAGTTATCCTAACCCTTTACAATTCCTTAGTCCGCCCTCTTCTGGAATACTGCGTTCAATCCTGGTGCCCTTATTACCAAAAAGATATAAACAAGCTAGAACGAGTTCAACGTAGAGTTACCAAAATGATACCTAGCCTAAAGAACAAACCATACGAAGAGCGTCTTAGAGAATTAAATCTATTTCCTTTAACCCAGCGCAGATTAAGAGGTGACTTAATTCAAGTGTTCAAAATCATCAAAGGCATCGACAATATGAACTGTAGTAAGTACTTCACTATCGACCAATCTAATTACACGCGGGGAAACGGTTGCAAAATTATTGGTAAATCTTTTAACTCGCACGAATCTAAGAATTTCTTCTTCAATCGAGTTGTCAACTTGTGGAATGGGCTTCCCCGAAACGTTATAGACTGCATCACCGTTGATTCATTTAAACTCCGCCTAGACAAATATCTCGCATCAAACCCGCGACTGACTGCGTTTGTAAATGAATAACTTTATTTTATCCCCCCCCTCAGTTACTAACCCATCTGTCCCCTACTAACTTCCTAATCCTGCCACGGACATTAGTTCCAGGGCAGTAATTCCCTTTCCAATGTTCCCTTACCCACTCTAAACCACTGTTTGGACACTTGATCCTCAGTGTTTTGGAGGACAAGCAACCTAGAAGGGTCACTGGATCTGTTGTTGCTTGATTTCCTTTGTACTCCTTTGTACTCCTTTGTACTCTTTGGCACGGGTACGGGAAACGCCGTGCAGCCCTTCTACGCCTCGGAGGCTGACGGGACCCAGCTGATGTTACTCCCCGGCTCGAGTTACCCCTATACCCCCTCCACCCCTCACCTATTACGCACAAACAAACAAACAACGACCCTCATACTAATTATATAGATATACAGAGAGAGAGAGAGAGAGAGAGAGAGAGAGAGAGAGAGAGAGAGAGAGAGAGAGAGAGAGAGCGAAAGATAAAGAGACTATGAGGTTGAGAGAGAGAGAGAGAGGGAAGTGAGTGAGTTCCAAAGAGGTGGATGACCCTACCTACCTACCCCCCCCCCACCCTCCCCTTACCCCTTACCCTCACTTATAATTACCGAGGTCACGTTATTGTCACACCGCCACCACGATCCCTTATACACATTACTTATACTTTATTACTTATTATTATTATTAGTAGTAGTAGTAGTATTAGTAGTATTGGTATTATTATTCTTAGTAGTACCGGTAGTAGTAGTAGTAGTAGTAGTAGTAGTAGTAGTAGTAGTAAAACAAAAAAAAAAGTATTAGTAGTACGGTAGTAGTATTAGTAGTAGTAGTAGTAGTAGTAGTAGTATTGGTATTGTTATTATTTTCATTATTATTTTATTATTAGTAGTAGTATTGTTATTATTATTAACCTATTATTATTATTATTATTAACCTATTATTATTATTATTAACCTATTATTATTATTATTATTATTATTAACCTATTATTATTATTATTATTATTGTTTAAGCTGAATAAAATCGTCCAATAGTTGCCAGAATTTGCTTGATTGCTTGATTCCTTTTTTCAGCAGTCTCCCAATACTAGGTCTCCGTGTAACCCATCTTTGTTTACATAGTTTTACATAGACCGATAGAAAGTGATAGACATAGATAGAGATAGTGGATTACAAACACAGATTATTGTTTACTTGGTGGTGTAATGGTTAAGGTGTCTAAAAATCTGGGTGTGATAAGCCCGGGTTCGAATCCTGGTGGATCAAATAATTATGCTTTCATTAATTTCATTGGAGGTGTTTGGTGTTGTGGTGAAATTAATAACAAATAAAATATTAAATATCAAGATTACCATTTGCCAGGAAACAATAATTTGTCTTTGGATCCACTTTCACACATTCTATCTAATCCTCACACACACATACACTCTCACTCTCTCCTGCATACCTTAACTCTCTCTCTCTCTCTCTCTCTCCTGTTTCTCTTCACCCAACCCGTCCATAACTTTTCTCCTTACTCCTCTCTCTCTCTCTCTCTCTTATATAAAAGCATAGTGAGGCCCCATCTTGAATATGCCGTGTAATTTTGGTGTCCTTATCTGAACAAGGACATTGAGGAACTCGAGTCGGTGCAGCGTAGAGCGACATAGTTGATACCGTCAGTAAGAAATATATCTTATCATGAAAGATTAAACAAAATATATTTGTTTTCACTTGAGAAAATAAGATTGAGAGGTCAATTAATCGAGTGTTTCAAGATATTAAAGGGCTTTGACAAAATTGATGTAGATTCACTTTTCAAAATCGATAACAGTTCATTAACTCGGGGGAAATGGAATGAAATTAAAAGCCAGGAGGGCGAATCTTGATGTCACAAAGCACTTCTTCACTTATACAGTGTGGTCAACGAGTGGAACAAACTGCCAGAGAAAGTGGTATCAGTACAATGTAAGACAATTGACACAATCAAAAGGAGTCTAGACATCCATGGTGAGGAGGTTGGGAAAAAAAAAAAAAAAAAAAAAAAAAAAAAAAAAAAGCATCAGTAGTACCGGTATATAATATTGATCAACTTCGTTCTTCCAATGGTCGGAGGGATTGGTGGGTGGGGAGAGAGTCTTCTGCTTTGCCATCCTTGCCTTCCATGTTGTAGCAAATTATATTTTAGCATTAAGTCCGGACTGCGTAGTAGGAACCACAAGGTCTGTGCAGTCCGTGTATCTGTGTAACTCTCTCTCTCTCTCCTGTTTCTCTTCACCCAACTCGTCCATAACTTTTCTCCTTACTCTCTCTCTCACTCTCATTCACACACACACTCTCTCCCTCTTGTTTCTCTTCACCCAACCCGACCATAACTTTTCTCCTAACTCTCTCTCTCTCTCTCTCTTTCTCACTTTTCTCCTAACTCCCACTCTCTCTCTCTCTCCCACTCTGTTCTGGGTTTCTCCTACTATTTCTCTATAAGGGCCACTGCAGCACTATTTATTTACCTTTATCATTTTGGACTGAGGTGTTGAAGATTTCTGTGGTTGGACTGAGGTTGTGTGTGTGTGTGTGTGTGTGTGTGTGTGTGTGTGTGTATGTGTGTGTGTGTGTGTGTGTGTGTGTGTGTGAGAGAGAGAGAGTGAGTGAAAGAGAGAGAGAAAGAGAGGAATATAGAGAGAGATCATTTAAGTTTTGTGTGATTATGTAATATACAGTATATATATATATATATATATATATATCATATGAGGGAGATAAGTTGAGAGTTTGTGTGTGTGCTAAATCGTTACACAGTTGAAAATGTGTATAATGCATATCCTACACACACACACACACACACACACACAAACCATCCAGAAAGGCAAATGGGTTTCCAAGAGGGAGTGAAAACAAAATCAGCACACAAAGGACCTACCTCCTTCTGTAGTCCAAGTAACAGGAGAACAATTTGCAAGGGAAATTTATTGTGACTTTCAGGGACATTACTTTATAAGAGACTTTAAAGGGAGGTTTTTAGTTTGTTCCCTAGACCTCCATCAAGCTTATAATTACACCTCTTTATAGACCCCCTTTCAAGATAAATTGTACGGTCGCGCTAATAAGTCATTCATTTTGGCTCGCTCTCTGCTGTATTAATGTCTGTCAGATGTTGAATAGGGTGGGTAAGTGTAGGAACATGTTTGTATATTTCACTCAATATGAAGAAATGAAGCTTAGGTATGGCTGATACCAATTATTGATCAAAACATAATTGGTGCCGAGACATCACTTATTAGCGCGACTGTACTTGAATATAAACACCTTATGAAGAGAGAGAGAGAGAGAGAGAATGAGATAGAGGGTGTGAGAGAGTGTGTGGTGTGTGTGTGTGTGTGTGTGTGTGTGAGAGAGAGAGAGAGAGAGAGAGGGTGTGAGAGAGATATACTGTATATATATATACATAT